>PVKP010034775.1:11103-24022 GCA_004027715.1 Plecturocebus donacophilus | reverse complement strand
AACATTATTCTTCATATTGAAAGACTGAATGGTAGAAGACTGTTTCCTAAGACTGGGGTTAGGGCAAGGAAGTTTTGCTCTCATAACTTTTTTTTTTTTTTTTTTAAGACGGGGTTTCACCATGTTGTTCAGGCTGGTCTTGAACTCCCAACCTCAGGTGATCCGCCCGCCTTGGCCTCCAAAGTGCTTGGATTACAGGTGTGACCCACCAGGCCCAGCTGCTCTCATAACTTTTATTCAACTATTCATTGGAGGTCCTAGACAGTGTAATAAGTCAAGAAAAATAAATAAATGGTCTAAATATTGGAAAGGAAGACATAAAACTATTTTACTTATAGATTTTTACTTCTAGATTAATAAGATTAGAGAATCCTCAAGAATCTAGAAAGAAGCTGCTAGAACTAATAAATGAATTTAGCAAAGTTGCAAAAAATAAGTCAATATAAAAAAATTCAAGTATATTTCTATATACCAGCAATGAACTACTGGAAAATAAAATTTAAAAACCAACGCCAGCCTGGTGCAGTGGCTCACACCTATAAACCCAGCACTTTGGGAGGCTGCAGCCAAACGATTGATTGAGCCCAGGAGTTCGAGATCACCCTCAGTAACACAGCAAGAGAGACCTCGTGTCTACAAAGAAAAACAAACAAAAAGGAACTCACAGTTTGTGGAACTTAAATATTTATTGGATGTAAATTGTAGCTTAATAAAGTGGATTTTAAAAATAAAAATAAAATTTTGCATTTAAAGTTTTAAAAATAAATTTCTAGTTGTGTCATTGTGCTAGCAACTGTAAAGAAAGAATTGCACAGACCCAGTCTCAGGCTGTAAACATTTGCTCTTTATTTGGAAATGATGGCCTACACAGGCAAATGGAGGTAAAATATCTGACCAAGTAGAAGAAACTCATTGCTCCAAGATCTGATTTTTATTACTTGAGTACTACTTAAAATCTGAATGTATCAACGACAGGTTTTAAAGACAGGAGACAAGAGTAAAAACACAGGGTTAGCCAGTGGAGAGAATTAATGTGGCCATGAGAATCTCATATAGGGCAGTGGGAAACTCACTAAATACTCTCCTAACTTCAGTCTTGAAAGGATTCCTGAAAGAGCAGGACTGAAGGCTTTAGGAAGAGAGGCCATGCACACTCTGGCAGCCAGGAGTTCAGAAGTTACAGGAAGCCATTTCCCAGTCCATGAGAATAAAATTAAACAGAAATATTGTATAATGGATGGACCCATTGTAGGCATCTATCCTAAAGAAATACTGGGCCAGGCGTGGTGGCTCATGCCTGTAATCCCAACACTTTAGAAGGCCAAGGCTGGAGGATTGCCAGAGTCCAGGAGTTTGAGACCAGCCTGGACAATGCAGTGAGACTTCGTCTCTACAAAAAATTTTTCAAAATTACCCAGGTGAGCCAGGCGCAGTGGCTCATGCCTGTAATCCCAGCACTTTGGGAGGCTGAGGCAGGTGGATCATGAGGTCAGGAGATTGAGACCATCCTGGCTAACATGGTGAAAACCTGTCTCTGCTAAAAGTACAAAAAATTAGCCAGGTATGGTGGCATGTGCCTGTAATCCTACCTACTCGGGAGGCTGAGACAGGAGAATCGCTTGAACCCTGGAGGTGCAGATTGCAGTGAGCTGAGATCATGCCACTGCACTTCAGCCTGGGCGACAGAGCAAGACTCCGTCTCAAATTAAAAAAAAAAATTCACTTTGGAGGCCAAGGTGGGTGGATCACCTGAGGTTGGGAGTTCAAGAACAGCCTGACCAACATGGTGAAACCCCATCTTAAAAAAAAAAAAATTACCCAGGTATGGTGTCATGTGCCTAAAGTCCCAGCTACTCAGGAGGCTGGGGCTGGAGGATCACTTGAGCCCAGGAAGTCGAGTCTATAGTGAACAAGGATGGAGCTACTGCACCTCAGCCTGGGTCACAGAGTCAGAACTGTCTCTTTAAAAAAAAAAATTGTACACATGCATAAGGGAGCATGGATGGGAATACTTATTGAAGATTTGCTTGTTAAAAAAAAAAAAAAAAAGGATAAATGAGAAAGAATTTAATGAAGTAAGGCACAAAGTCACATCTATTTTGGAGCAGACCCTATCAGTGCCCCACCCATATGACCTGGGACTTACCATGTCTGTGCATGTCAACTGACTTCCAGTTGATAGTACCAGCATCTTCTTGACTGAAGGCTTTTTCTGGCCACCAGAGCCCTCTCTACCCAGGTACATGGCAGGCCAAAAGTCCCTGAGTCAACGTGCCTCTGAAGTAGCCTTCGATCAATGGCAGATGGAAGTCAGTGGATAAATACTCCAGCTCTCTTTAGGTAGAAGTGTTGGACAGTTGTGTAGTACATTGGCTCCCAGTTTTTCCATGAAGTTAAGCTCTGGTTTTATGTACAGTGATGACTTGCTTGAAAGAACACCCTTTATTGGCTTCCTTTTCTTCCCTGTCTCACTTCCCCATTATCCTATTTTCTGGGATCACCTCCCACAGAAAGTAATTGCACTTAAATCCTGTCTCAAGGTCACCTTTCAAATTCAGCATTGTGAAAGAACAAAGCACGTTAATAAATAGATTATTATGAAAAGATCATCATAACATATTAAGTGAAAAAGCATTTTATAGAACTATATGTGTAGTATAATAGCATATATTTTGAAAACACACAAAATAGAGTCATTTTTTTTTTTTTTGAGACAGAGTCCTTGCTCTGTCATCCAGGCTGGAGTGCAGTGGTGCAATATCAGCTCATGCAACCTCCACCTCCTGGGTTCAAGTGATTCTCATGCCTCAGCCTCCCAAGTAGCAGGAACTACAGGTATGTGCCACCCCACCCAGCTAATTTTTGTATTTTTTGTAGAGACGTTGTTTCAGCATGTTGACCAGGCTGGTCTAGAATTCCTGAGCTCCAGCAATCTGCCCACCTCAATCTGCCCACCTCCCAAAGTGCTAGGATTACAGGTGTGAGCCACAACACCCAGCCAAGAACTATACATTTTAAAATATGCATGTATGTCTGCAAATGCACATACAATTGTCTAGTTGGAATGCACACACTGATAATATTGGTTAACTCTGAGGAGAGTAAGACTGAGTAAAAGGGTGAAGGGAAAGTTTGCTTAAATAATAAATTTTGAATTTTTTTTTTTTTTTTGAGACAGAGTCTCCCTCTGTTGCCCAGGCTGGAGTGCAGTGGCATGATCTCTGCCCACTCCAACCTCCACCTCCAGGATTCAAGCAATTCTCCTGCCTCAGCCTCCCAAGTAGCTGGGATTACAGGTGCACACCACCATGCCTGACTAGTTTTTGTATTTTTTAGTTCAGACGGGGTTTCACCATGTTGGTCAGTCTGGTCTTGAACTCCTGACCTTGTGATTCACCTGCCTCAGCCTCCCAAAGTGCTGGGATTATAGGCAGGAACCACTGCACCTGGACTTAAACTTTGAATTTTTAAAACCAAGAATCTATTCATGAATTACTTGTGATTTCATTTTATTTGAGACAGGATCTTGCTCTGTCATGTAGGCTGGAGTGCAGTGGAGCAATCACAGCTCACTGCAGCCTTGACCTCCTTGGCTCAAGCTATTCACTTGCCTCAGCCTCCAGAGTAGCTGAGACTACAGGTGCCTGCTGCCATGCCTAGCTAATTTTGTTTTTATTAGTATTTGTGGAGACAAAGTCTTGCCATGTTGCCAGGCTGGTCTCAAACTCCTGGGCTCAAGCAATCCTCCTGCCTCAGCCTCCCAAAATACTGGGATTGTAAGTGTGAGCCACCACACCCGGCCTACTTGTGTTTCTAAAAGTAAATTTAAAATACTTTCTAATGGATGGAAGAGCTCAGTTTATGTCAGCTTAAACCAACACTGAGCACTGGGGACGCCTAGCAAAATGGAGCCCAGTGTCTGCCCTTGGAGAGCTCATAGAGCATTAAACGCAACAGATGAGTAAACATCTGCAAGGCCAAGTGACAAATACCACAACAGATATAAGCAGAGGGACGGCAGTAACCCAGAGGTGAGGCCCGGTCAGCCCTCTGCAGGAAAAAGTCATTCCTCCCCTACCTGCCCTGCAGTCTCAGGTACACTTCAACCCAAATGGCTAGAGCTCAGTCAGCAGAGCTGAAGGTATAATGATTAAGAATTAAGCAAATCAGGCACTGACCACCGGTCAGAATAAAGACAGTTTTAATAGAAGGATAATGACATCCCTGGAGGAATGTCCTGGAGCAGGAATTTATCAGTGTTTCTAGCACTCCCAGGAATTTCTAGTGGACAATTACATTGACACATTGACCCTAGCTTTTCAGATCTCCCACCAGCCTCCCTTCCAGAACCTCCCACCCTCTGCTGCATGCTCTGAGACCAGCCCACCAAGCAACCTTCTGCTGAGGATTTAGTTTTCCATGGAGGCTCGCTGGGGGAAGAAAATGTACTTGAGGAGGCAGGGGTTACAACCCAGCTGTCACTGGAAGGCAATCAAGTGGCCAGTTTCTGGCTTCTGGGACCTTATTACAAGGCCAGTGGTTCCCAACTTTGCTGTATATTAGAAATCTACTAGGGAGCTTTTTAAGATCCTGATGCCTAGGTCACACCCTATACCTATGAAGTTGTTTCTGGGGGTGACCAGGCAGTGGTATGCTAAAGCTGGCTGCTACCTGGCTCTGGAGAACCTATTGCACGCATCTTTTCCCAATTCTGTCTCAATGATGTCATACTAGTAGCTTGAAATTAACCATGATGGAAGTTTTTATGCCATGGATATCAGTTATAAATCAGGGCTTTCCTTTCTTTCTAAACAGCCAATTAAAATATATTTTTAATATTTATCAGCATACCACTGAAATCAGGCATCAGTATTTTTTTGAGATCCTCAGGTGATTCCGTGCAGCATGATCTGGAAACCACCACTGTCTTAGTCTTTGCCCAAACAATGCTCATTGTAGTCTTGGATAATTTGGTTTCACCTGCTAACTCTAGCAATAGCTATTTAAGGCTGTGGCTCTGTAATCTGGGATCACTGTCTCTGAGGACTTTTAGCAAGGACAACCTTTATTCTGCCCTGGAGGCTGAGCTCTAACATGGTGTATTGGAGTGGATAGATGGCAATTTTGTGTATGGTTCATTGCTGCCCTTTTGATGAAAAGAATCTTGTTGTATTTGGATTCTAAGCTGAAAATATATCCACAGAACAGTGTCTGTATAACATTATGAAACATTCCTAATTTTACTGCTGTGTCCAATGCATGTGAGTTATACTTTGATTTATTAAGGCTTAAGTCAAAGTAATAAAAGGCACTTACAAATGTTAAGCATAACAATTTTGTAATCTATTTTAAAAGTTTCTTTTTTACTAACTTTAAGATAAAAGGTTCACCACTCATCTGGGAAGAAGGGAAGTTTGGAACATTGACTGAATCACATGGCCAAGGACGTGGGTCAGGGCTGAGGTTTGGTCCTGGGGTTTGGAGCTGGGATAAATATCCTATCCAGAGACTGATAAATGGAGAGGGGTAAGATGAGGCCACCATCCTCAGATACATGCAGAGGGAACTCTCCTGGGGCTCAGAGCCTGTGTTGTTAGGATGGGAAGAGGCCAGCTGTAGGGGAAGAAAGATCAGATGGTACGTGAACTTAGATTTGCCTGGCCTCACCCAGTCAAATCTAAGCTTGTTGCCATGTCCTGTCTCTATCTCAGTTGCTATTGGCTCCCTGACTGATTCTTCCACTGTCTTGTCGGTCTTCTCTTGTTAATGCCTTCCGGTAGCTGATCCTGAATGTGCACTTGTCCTTCAGCAATACCAAATGCCTATGAGGTTTGCAGCCTTGCTCCCACTCTCTCCTATCAAACCTCTACCTTCACTTTGACACTGATGACTTTATCCCCTGTCACAAGGCTCATGGAGGGCCTGTAGGGGCTCAGAAAAATGGATGAAGGAAGATGGGAGAAGCATTTTACAATTTACTTGTAAGATTTAAGCATCACATCTCATCTACCCAACCAACTCCCCAGACAGAAGAGCACTGGAAATAAAGATATCAGGAAAATAGTGACAATAAGCAATGCACAGAAATGAGGAAAGAGGCCAGGTGTCATGGCTCATACTAGTAATTCCAACACTGGGAGGCCAAGGCAGGAGGATTGCTTCAGCACAAGGATTTGAGAACAGCCTGGGCAACATAGTGAGACCCCATCTCTCTCTTTTTTTTTTTTCAGAAATGGGGTTTCACCGTGTTGGCTAGGATGGTCTTGAACTCCTGACCTCAGGTGATCCTCCCGCCTCGGCCTTCCAAAGTGCTGAGATTACAGGCGTGAGCCACTGCACCCAGCCGTGAGACCCCATCTCTTAAAAAAAAAAAATGAGGAAGAAAACTGCCTATTCCAAGTGCCTGCTCTGTCAGGCATTGTGCTAGATGTTTCATAGAATAATACATGGCTTTAGTTAATTTTCTCAATATTACCTTCTACTGCAAAATAGATGTCATTATCCCTATTGTGCAGATGAGGAAACAAGCTCAAGTGTCAAGTACCCAAGGTCAGACAGCTAGAAAGTTTTTCACAGCCTCACATGTTCCAAATAAATATTGCAGATGTTGACTGTCTAAATTCTTCAGGGGAGAGAGAGATCCAGAGGGACTTGTGTCAGAGAAAGGCTTCATGAAAGATCTGAGGCTACAGCCTGGTTCAGTGGCTCACACCTGTAATCCTGGCACTTTGGGAGGCCAAGGTGGGCAAATTATAATGTGAAAAAAGGCAAAAACCCATCTCTACAAAATACAAAAAAATTAGTCCAGTGTGGTGGCACATGCCTGTAGTCCTAACTACTCAGGGGGCTGAGATGGGAGGATCATCTGAGCCCAGGGAGGTGGAGGTTCTCAAACACACACACACACACACACACACACACACACAAAGAAGAAGAAGATCTGAGGCTCCAAGAGCAAAGCCTTAAAAGTGAGTAGAGAAGAGGAGATAGAAAGATAAGCCAGCCTGCAGCATGGAGACAGAGAATGGAGGGAGTGTGACCCAGAGTGATGTGTGTGCTGAAAGGTCAGAGATGATCCTTCTGCTAACAGTTTTGGGTGAGAAATGTTAAAAAAAAAAAAAAAAAAGTATCATGCACCCAGTGAGGGAGGCCCCTGGCTGCCAGGCAGAAAGGGTAAGAATTCTCTGCCTGTTCTTGCCGGTACTCCATAGCATCACTTCTTTGGCCCTTCCCTCCAGCTGTGAGGTACAGTGGGAATCGGGCCAGCCCCAGCTTTGTAACTCACTAGATGTGTGAGATTTGGTAAAGTACCTTGCCTTCCTGAATCTGTTTCTTCATTTGCAAAATGGGACATATTGATGATTGATCACATGAGATTACAGGTGTTGAGCACCCAGCACGGTTGATGTGAGTTGCTCCTTTTGTAGTCCTTTAATCTTCCTGGGCCTGGCCCAAGTTCTGCAAAGTCTCTGCAGACAACTCATGGGGTGAGCCAGTTCTTGGAAGAAAGGGAAGATCACCTCCCACTTCCTGCACATTATATTCCTGCTTATGCATTCTGATGTCCTGCTTGCTTTTTTAGGCTCTAAGTGCTATCCTGCTGACTCACTTCCGACTTCTTGTTCATCGTGCTCAGCTCCTGAAAATGGAACAAAATGGAAAAGGCCGGAAATTGTACTGTCTGGTGATGTGTTTAAGGGGCCAGCCACTCCACGTGGATGGAATGCTGGGGACATGAACTGAGGGGTGCTCAAAGTGTATTTCTCCATTGGACAGTTGGGACACTTTGCCTTGGATTGTAATACCTGTACTAATAATAACCATCCCACTTACTGCCACTGATGAGGAGCTAGCAAGCCCCAGGCTATGTGCTTTCCATGGATTGTCTCTTTGAATTATCACAACTGCAGATGTCAGGGAACCTCTCTATTTTAGAGACAAGGAAATTTTTCACAGTAAGATAGGTTAAGGAACTTGCCTAAGGTCACATAGCTGGTAAGGGACAGATTAAGGATTCAAACCCATGATCTAGATTTGTACTGTCTAATATAGTACTTACCTGCCACATGTGGCTAATGAACTTTTTTTTTCTTTTTTCTTGAGATAGGGTCTCACTCTGTTGCTCAGACTAAAGTGCAATGACATGATCATGGCTCACTGCAGCCTCGACCTCCCTGGGTTCAGGTGATACGCCCATTTCAGCCTCCTGAGTTGCAGAGACTACAGGCACATAAATGCCACCACACCTGGCTAATTTTTTTTTTTTTTTTAATAGAGATAGGGTTTCATCATGTTGCCCAAGCCAGTCTTGAACTCCTGGGCTCAAGTGATCCTCCCACCTTGGCCTCCCAAACTGCTGGGATTACAGGCGTGAGCTATCACACCTGGCCTCTTTTAACTTTTTAATGTGACTACTAGAATACAAAATTTTATAAGTGGCTCTCATATTTCTCTAGGACAGCACTGATCTAAACCATGAACATTATTAAATGATCACCAGACCAATAATTTCCCAATGTTTTTGATAAATTTTTGAGCACAAGTCCTCAATTTGTATATTCTTATTTATTCATAAATGCTATACATTTGTATGCTCTGTAATATTATGTACACTACAATACATTGGCAAAATGGATATTTTTAAAAGATGAAATAAAAAATAAATAGAAACGGAAGTTGTACTAATTTCTTCCAAAAGCCCAGTGGGCCACTTTGTGCACCCCGCCCCCCGCAGTGTGCACACACCATTTTGGAAATTCTTGCACCAGAGAGACTTAGAGCTCCTGGGGGCAGAGACTTTAATACAGATGGTCCCTGACTCATGATGATTTCACTTAAGATTTTTCTACTTTACCACGATTTGAAAGTGATGCCCATTCAGTAGAAAGTGTACTTTGAGTACTCTTTCAACCATTCTGGTTTTCATTTTCACTACAGTATTCAATAAATTATGAGATATTCAACATTTTATTATAAAATAGACTGCTAGATGATCTTGCGGAACTGTAGGCTAACGTCAGTGTTCTGAGCGCGTTAAGGTAGGCTAGGCTAAGCTGTTCAGTAGGTTATGGTATTAAATGCATTTTCAATGTACGATGGGCTTATTGCAACACAGTCTCATCATGAGTCCTGGAGCATCTGTACATCTATCGCCCCTCCCCCACAGCTGACGTTAGTAAATGCCTAGATATAATCAGTGCTCAACACATGTTTGTGGAAGGAATAAATAATTCTTAATGTACAATTGTTTTCTTGTGGATTAGATTAATTAATTCATTTCATATGTATCAAGCACTATCTATGTGTTATAATAGTAGTATACTAAGTGCTGAAAAATAAAGTTTACGAAGACTAAGCTCCTTTACTCAAGGCCTGTTCTTCTTAAGTGCTAGCGTTTATAAGAATCACCTGGAGAGCTTGTTAAACAGATTCCTCCTCTCCTCCCGCAATTCAGTAGGTCCTGGTTTCACCAGATAATTCAGTAGGTCCAGTTTCCACCAGATAATTTGATGCACATCCAAGAAGCTTTTAGGATACTATACTTTGGAGGATAGTGCTGTGTATTGGAAAATTGGAAAGGCATCTCAAATATTACATGAGGGTAAGTGTTGAAGATAATTTATATTGCGTTTTCACTATTTACCAAGCACTTTTAAATACATCACCTCATTTTGTCCTCATATTGACCTGATGAGTCATGTATTACTATTTCTGTTGAGGCAACTGAGATTGAGAAAGGTTAGTTAAGTTGCTTAAGCTATAGAGTAAGTAAATGACAGAGCTTGGGTTTGTACCCACTTCTGCACTCAGCAATTCAGGCGAATCTATAGCAAGTGTCTTCTCCTTTTTCGAGCACTGTCCTAAAGATCTGGGCATACAACATTGAGTGAGACAGACAAGCTCTCTGTCCTGGTCAAACTCAACAAGCAATTAAAATATAGAGTATGAGGGAAGCAGTGTCATGGAGATATACAACAGAAACACATACTCAAACAGATTTAGAGAGAACTTTCCAGGAATAAAAGTAAAATTTACATGAAGACCTGAGGGATGAATTAGAGGAGTGGAGGGTGGGTGAGAAGTGTTTTGGGCTGAAGATATGCATGAATGCTTGAAAGCATTCAAGGAGGTGCAGGAAGTTCAAAATGTCTGAAATGTAGAGGATGGAGGGGAGAGATAAGACCATTGAGGTAGGTAGCATGAACTAGATCATGCCAGACTATTTAGGGGTTCAGCCAGACTTTTTTTTTTTTTTTTTTTGAGGCAGGATCTTACTGTCACCCATGTCACCCAGGCTGGAGTGCACTGGTGGGATCTCAGCTTACTGCGGCCTCTACCTCCCTGGCTCAAGTTATCCTTCTACCTCAGCCTCTACAGTAGCTGGGACTAGAGACATGTGTACCACTCACTCCGCTAATTTTTGTATTTTTTGTAGACACAGGGTTTTGCCATTGCCTGAACTGATCTCGAGTTCCTGAGCTCAAGGGATACACCCACCTCAGCCTCACAAAGCACTGGGATTACAGGTGTGAGTGTTTCACCTGTAATCAGGTCTCAGATTTGAATTTTTCAAAGTTTATTATGCTCCCGAGAGGGATGGATCAAAGCAGAGCTAGCTTGTAGGCAGGGAAGTGGTTAAAGATGCTAGTGGTGTAAATTTGGGTAAATGCTGTGTGACTGGGAAGAAGCAGAAGTGAGGGAGATTTAAAATTGTTTAAGACTTGGTGATTCAGCCTGGGCAACATGGCAAAACCCCATCTCTACAAAAAAAAAAAAATACAAAAATTAGCTGGGTGTGGTGGAGCATGCCTGCAGTCCCAGCTACTTGGGAGGCTGAGGTGGGAGGATCACCTGAGCCCAAGAGGTGGAGGCTGCATTGAGCGATGATTACACCACAGCAGTCCAGCCTAGGGCAAAAGAGACCTTGTCTCAAAAACCAAAACAGAACAAAAAAGACTTGATGATTGATTGGAAGGGACAATGTGGACAGGCAAAGGAGGGATTGAAGATGACCTCCAAGTTTCTGAGTACAGTATGCAGTTTCAGTAGGGATAAATTTCTGTAAGCTTTTTATTTTACATTTAAAAGAAGGATAAATTCAGATAAGTGAAGTGATGTAGAGGAAACATGTTATTTTAATAAGCTTTCAATGACAGAAACTTACTTGATAGAAAATATGGAAGAGGCTGGGGGTGGTGGCTCATACCTGTAATTCCAGAATTTTGGGAGGCTGAGGTGGGAGGCAGGAGGATCTCTTGAGCCTTAGAATTTGAGACCAGTCTGGGCAACATATTGAGACTTTGTTTCTAAAACTTAAAGAATCAGCCGGGCATGGTGGTGTACATCTGTAATCCCAACTATCTGGGAGGCTGAGGCAGGAAGATTGCTTGAACCAGGAATTGGAGGCTGCAATGAGCGAGGACTGCACTACTGCAGTCCAGCCTAGGTGACAGAACGAGACCCTGTTAAGAAAGAAAGATGGAAGAAAATTGTCATTTTTGTGGTCAAGTTTACTTTTAAAAATTTGCACCAACAGCTTTATCATCTGTTCACAATGGATTTCTGAATGCTGGAGATTCCTCCACTTTTTGCCAACATCAGAATTAACCATGGAGGACCGGCCGTACACGATGAACTGTCAGTCTACTGAGTTTCTTTTGTGACTGTCTTCTTGTTGCGTGACCTTGCACCTTAAGTTTCCGAAGCTCAACATTCCCTTTTTCTTTCTTTCTTTTTTTTTTTTTTGAGACTGTCTTGCTCTGTTGCCGGGCTGGAGTGCAGTGATGCAATCTCGGCTCACTGCAACCTCTGCCTCCTGGGTTCAAGTGAGTCTTCCGCTTCAGCCTCCCGAGTATCTGGGACTACAGGTGTGTGCCAAACGCCCGGCTAATTTTTGTATTTTTAGTAGAGATGGGGTTTCACCATGTTGGCCAGGATGGTCTCGATCTCTTGACCTCGTGATCTGCCCGCCTCAGCCTCCCAAAGTGCTGGGATTACAGGTGTGAGCCACCGCGCCCGGCCTCCTATATTCCCTTTTTCTTCCGCTATTTCTTCGCCCACGCTTTACATCTTAAATGGGATATTAGACAGCTCAGATCAATGAACCAGTGATAATTTGGACTCCGCCTTCTTCATCTAGGTCCCGCCCACTTTAAGACCCCACCCCTTCCCCAAGCCCTGCCCCTTGAAGAGGTTGTCTCGCTATGACAGCAAATTCTCCACAATCCTGTTCTATAGGAGAGCTAAAGGGCGGGACTTAGGTCAATCTTTTTTTTCCATTTGTTAAATCAGGTGTCTATCTGGCCCAGGTTCCATCCCACTTCATTTTCAACCCAAGGATTGGTTGCTCTGTTCTTTGTCTCCGGCTCATGATTGGTTCTTATATTCTGCCCCTCTCTTCCAGCTTTTGCAGGCGGGATTAGCACGCAGCTTCCTGCTCCTGCCAAAAAAAATAAATAAATAAATAAATAAAAGAAGAAAAAGAAAAGAGAGGCGAGAGAAAAATGTCACAAAGATCTTTGGTTTTGAATTGGCTTTAAGCTTTGTCGCTCAAGCCAAATTCTCTCTTTGATTGGTCTTTCTATCTGCCCATCCTGCATCGGGGGCGGGATTTCCCCAGAAAACCCACACCTTGTTGCCACTGGCCGAACAGTGCGCCTGTCTGAAGCTCCTGGTCCAGGATTGGAGGCAGTCGCGGACAGGTGGGCGTGGATTGGCTAGGGCAGCCGGTCAGTGCAAGGCGGGGGCGGGGCCTCAGCGGCTGGTTGCGCGTGTCCGCCGCTGGCTCCGCTCTATCCGGCTTTGCTAGGGGAGGTGAGTCCGGCCGCGGCGGCACCGGCGGCTGAGGAGGCGGCGGCTGAGGAGAAAGCGGCCGCGGCGGCTGAGGAGAAAGCGGCCGCGGGGACGGAAGCTGGGTGGG
>PVKP010034775.1:0-11003 GCA_004027715.1 Plecturocebus donacophilus | reverse complement strand
CTGGGCGTCCGAGCGCTGCCCACCTCTTTGATTCCTCCCTGCACCTCCTTCCCTTCACTTTTGCCCCGGCTCTCTTTCTCCTCTCTGTCCTGCTGTCGCTTCCCCTCCTCACTCCAGCCTCCTTCCCTGGCTCATTCTGCCCAGGAAAGTTTAGAACCCCCGCCCCCCCTCCCCAATCAGGTCAACCTGACTAAGAGTAGGGGGAGATGTAGGAAGGCCTGAGAGTTCGAGGGGGGGAAGCTGGAAGCTGGTTTCCCAGATAATTTCCCCTTATCTTCTCCATTTAGGGTGGTGGGAATTTTTTTTTAATCGTGTTTTCGAGGAGGTGGTAGGTGTTTAGAAAAGGATGTGGGAATGGAAGGGGTAGATGAGTCAACCTTCTTTCAAGATTCCAAGGGTGGTGTGTTACCAGATCCTTTTCGTGTGTGGAGTTCAGGGGGTCGGGAGGTTTGGCCTTTATTCCCACATTCAAAGTTGGAACCTCCCCCAAATTAAGAATGGAGTTTTAGTACCCACTTGTGGCAGGAATCCTGGGGGGAAGGGGTCCTTTTTTCCTTTTTCTTTTCTTTTTTCTTTTCCTTTTTTTTCCCTTTTGGCAACCCACACCCTTCCACACACACTCACCCCAAAATTAAAACACCAAGATCCTCTTAACTTGTTTGGATTGACTGATGAAGACATAAAGCCAGTTATGCTCTATGTTTTTTGAGGTGGAGTGAGTGGTTTTTCTTCATTTTTAAATGGCCAAATGACAGCTTGACCCAGTTTGCTTTCCAATCAAAGGGCATTTATTTTGAATGTCTCTTTGTGGCGCAAGAGCCAACGCAAAAATGATGGCGGCTTACAATGGCGGTACATCTGCAGCAGCAGCAGGTCACCACCACCACCATCACCACCACCTCCCACACCTCCCACCTCCTCACCTGCACCACCACCACCACCCTCAACACCATCTTCATCCGGGGTCAGCTGCCGCTGTACACCCTGTACAGCAGCACACGTCTTCGGCAGCTGCGGCAGCCGCAGCAGCGGCTGCAGCTGCAGCCATGTTAAACCCTGGGCAACAACAGCCATATTTCCCATCACCGGCACCGGGGCAGGCTCCTGGACCAGCTGCAGCAGCCCCAGCTCAGGTACAGGCTGCCGCAGCTGCTACAGTTAAGGCGCACCATCATCAGCACTCGCATCATCCGCAACAGCAGCTGGATATTGAACCGGATAGACCTATTGGATATGGAGCCTTTGGTGTTGTCTGGTGAGTATCAAAAGAAGAACACAACCTCTCATGGTTTCTTCTGATGGTTGTGATTGGGTGATTCCATCCCTTATGGTTTTCTCCATGTTGACCAAGGTGGAGCAAGCTTCTCAACTCAACTGTAGGAAGCCACCCTCATTACATGGTAAAGAGGCCTCGTGCATCGGCTGTCTAGGCTCATGGCAAGTTTTGGTGGAGCACCTTCTCATGAGCAACACACATAAGTTTATAGTCTACCAGACTTTTCTCTTAGAACCTAAGCAAGCCACTGAGCACAGGATCAGTAGATGAATGTATGGAATACTAATTGCTACAGAAGTCTTGTTCATCTCATGTGTTTGATTTAGTTTGGATCAGTTGCCCAGTGGGATTAAGCATTAGCAAGGGATCCAGACTCAATTCCTTTATAATACTTTTGTCATTACGATATACTTTGTGTAACTACTTTCCTATCCTTTCTGTCTTTTCACTCCTTATTTTGTGATCTTGATCGCCAGAAGAAAGGTAGGATTCATAGTTGAACCAGTTAAGATCATTGCTTGAGTGGTTTTATTTTAAACCATAAAGCTACGGTTGGGAAGTATGTAGCTTTAGCCTTTTGATAAGAATGCATTAAATATAGCATCACACATGAGTACCACAAACGAGGTTAGTAGACTAGCTATGCAGTGGCCCACATTCCGTGTAATGTTTTAGTGTCATTTAGTGCCTCTTAAGTTGCTGTTATCTGTTGGTCAGTTGCTATAGTAGGAAATAAACAAATGACACTACTTTTGCTAGTGCTAGGATATTTGTAAAAGTGTAAGGGCTTCTTAAAACATTTTGATCTGTTTGGTTTAACCTTAAAAGGATTAGTAGTTCATAATAAAATATGTTTCTTCCTATCAAAACTAGAATGAACTGTTTTCTCCCAAGGACCAATGATTCCACTTTGGATAGATGAATTGATATTTTCAGTGCGTTCAAAAATTGATTCTTGTTACTGTCTAGGAAAGCCCCCATTACCACAGGAAAATGAACTCTGGAACTAGCCTGGTAAACATCTCCTTTCGTCATTGTTTTTGAGGCTAAAAATGATAGGCACATCGTTTATGCATTTTAACTGGCCATCGTATTTTTATTTCAGATTTGATAATCTAGGCTACTAAGTGATCTCATCATTTTTTAAACTAGTAATGTCTGGTGTTTGCTCAGCTGGTCTCCAAGGAAGTTTCTGCTGCAGCACAGTCCTTTCTCCAAGGTGTGTGGGATTCCAGGTGGGAAAGAGTATAGCTGGTAATGGTGCCTCTCTTGTCATTTTGCTCAGGGACCTACCTGTTCCTGCCTTCCTCTCTTCCCTTCCATAGACTATCTCAGAGATTTAACTGTGAACTTCCTATCCTTGCCTAACTCTTGAGGATTTCCAAGTTTTGGTTGGGGGATGGAACAAACAGGAAAACGGTTGTTCTTTGATTTAAATTTTGTCATTGATTTACTAATAACTTTTAGCACTTGTTTTGGATCTTCTTAGATCTGGATGCTTGTTTGCTTTTTTAGTGCCTTATGTGCAATGATAAAAACTAAGGATACTGAAAGGGAAATGGGTTGCAGCATTCTTGAATATATTCTAAAGGCGTTTTGCACTTACATGTCTATCAAAGAGTAGTGTGACTTGTAGCAGTTTTAACTTCAAGTTGGTGGCAAGGGAAGATTTTTAAATTTTATTATTTTTAAGGAAGGAGCAATAAAGAACTGGAGTACTGAAACATCTCACACAGCAGACATTCTGCTAGTGGGTACTATGAATCACTGATATCTGAAAGCCCAAATGTATTTGATTTGAATCCATTCTAAAGTTCTTTAATTGATTGACTGCTCTGCCACCTATGGAGTTTGTCTCATATACTTAAAGTACTCCTTTGTGTACCGTCTTATTTCAGGTTTGCCGTGTGTCACTGGATACATTCATAAGCCCCTTGAGGGTAAGGATTGTCTATTGTAGTAATCTTTTTCTCCTTGGCACCTAGCACAGTGCTTTAGCATCTATACTGCTTGGTTAATTGATCTAGTCAGGTCCTTCCTTGTTTTGGCTTAAACAACAGAAAATTATCTATCATAGTTTTGGAGGCTAGACATCCAAGATTAAGGTGCAGGCTTGATTTTTTTTTTTTGAGGCCTCTCTTCTTGTAGATGGCCACCCTATTTCTGCGTCCTCATGTGATCTGGGTCTTTTTTTTTTTTTTTAGCCAAGTTTTTCTAGTTAACTGCATTGAATGTTTTCATCAGCTATTACAGGTGAAATACAATTTGGTATGAAAAAGGAAAGAGTTTCAGGTGTATGTTTCATATGCAAATACTTTCCTATTTTTATATTTACATGTCGGTGACTTCCTGTCTGAATTGCTTATTAGATTTGAAATTTAACTGTTGTATGACCTAAGTAAGACTGTTTAGAGATTTGAAAACCAAACTACAGGGAATTGCACTAGTATTCTGGAACCCAAGATAAAGGTATTACTGAATTTTATTTTATTTTTTACTTTTTAATTAAAAAGAATTTTTCTTTTTAATTTAGAAAGCACCTTATGAATTGGAAACAACTTTTTTTCTAAAATGATTAAAATGGAATGTAAAGATTTTCTCCCAGTGATACATCATTTGATTCAAACCACCATATAACTAACTACCTGGGTATTATAAGATTCATTTAATTCAAACATATATTCATTTAATGCATTTTGCAAGTATTTTTCTGGCATAGCATATGACAAGAAACTGTATTTGCCCCCATTTCCTTGGGGACATACACCCAGCAGTATTAACTGTTGGCTACAAAAGCGGCATGCAATTTTGAGAGGGATTGTTGTTTTTCCATGTAGACAAGGAGAGATATTTGTAGAAGTGATGCAGCATTTTACTAGATTTATCACTGAACAATTCAGTCTAGCTGACTTTATTTATCTTTCTGCTGAATTTAACTAGTGGAATAACTTATCAGTATTGGACAGTTGTGTAAAATAGTGAATTACTCATTAGCTTGCTGGTAAAGATGGTGCTGTGACAGTTCAATTAAGGTTTCATTAACAACTGTCTGCTGTATTTTATCTCAAAGTAAGAGTTCCAGTTTACCTGGTAATGTGATTGTGGGATAGCCTGAGATCATTCGTTGCCACTGATAGAATGTTGTTTATGGGTTATCAAAATGTCATATATAATTTGACCTTCTTTATGAGACTCACAGCTTCCAAACACCCACATGGACATTTTCATAATACAAAAACAAAACACAAAACAACCCACAAATAGTAACTTCAATCACTTGGTGAGTGTAATATAAATCTTCCTTTTTGTCCATAGTTCACATTGCCAGAGGAAAATGCTTTGGGACAAAGAGTTTCAGGGGCTCATAAAGTGTGTAATGTTGAAAGTTGGAGGAAGTTAACCACATGAGAGTGGTTTGAGGGCTGCTACACCTAGGCAGTTTTGTCATTGGCCACTTAACATATCAGAGATGGAGTTAATGACACATATTGCCACCTTGGTAAAAGTGAGTCTGGGAAAAGCTATTTTGTAAAATTAGCGTTTTGGTTTGTGACTTGCCTGATTAATTTCTTTTTTTTTTTTTTTTTTTTTTTTATAAAAAAAGAATAAGAAGAAAAGTCCTTGAATTAGCCTGATTAATTAAAAGATCAAAAAGCCTGGAATTCACTTGCACTTTTGCCTTTTTGTACTCCAAGCAATGCTGGAGATCTTTGAATTTTATTATCCTAATAACTTCAGCAGGTTACTTTTATCTTTCAAAACTATAGTGGTAGTTACTTACTAGCTCTGTGATCTTGATAAATTATTTGACCTCTCTGTTCCTCATCTATAAAATGGGGATAATAATCGTACTTACCTCAGGATTGGTGTGAAGATTAAGTGAGGTAGTTCTTGTAAACCAAGGAGTACACTGTCTAGCACACAGTAAGCATCAATAAATGTTAGTTGTTTTTATTGTAGTTATTGTTGGTAGAAAAATCAAGCTGTTGTGTTAACGTGTAATGAAATGTCTTCATAGATTGTCAGATTTATCAGGTGAAATCAGCATGCAGACTATTTTTTGGAGGCATGACTCTAAATAACATAGCGTATCCCTTCAGTTGTACTGTATGCCAGGGAGATTTAAAAAAGGTTGAATTTAAAGCCAAGGGAAAAATACTCTGTGCTGTCCTGTCAATTAATTAAAAACAAACAAATAAAAATAATACACATTTGTGTGGCCTTATAGGTGTTCTAGTCACATCATCTGAACTCTTTTAGAAAGTATTATGAATTTATATACAGGGAACAAATTAATTTTTTCTTTTCAGAATGTAACAAATGAAAGACATCCTTATTGTCAAAGTTCAGCTTTAGTAGAAATTTACTTTGCTTATGTTTGGACGAAAAAGTGTGAATTGCTAAAGATCCCAGTGAGGTGGGAGAAATATACTGATTTAACAAAAAAATTATTCAGCATAAACCCTTGTACATGGTGGATATTGTCTAGCTTACTCATCTTGTGAAAATGGGAGGCATTATGTTTTCTCTGGTCTTCTTACTCCACATAGCAAACTGTAATTTAGAAAAATGGAGAATGCTTTTGGAATATGTTTAGGGAAAATCCTGGAGTAAGTTGCATCAGAAAGAGTAGTATGCTAAAGTGTATTTTGTTATTAACTGTGTTTTACAGGTTAAGAATCTGTAGTATTGAGAAGTTTCTTCACTATCAGCCAAGATTAACAGCCACAGCTGGATTCTTTGGGGGGGTCTGCTTTGTGAAAAGAGCTTTGAAGAAGCAGAGCCTGTATCATAAAAAGGAAACGGTTGCTTTTCTAGACATAACAAAGCATCCGTGTGAAACTAGAAATGTGGAAATCTGTATTGTTAATTTTAACTGCAAATGAACTTACTTTTAGAAACTGCAGGTTCATGATCATAAAATAGAGAAAGCAAAGAGTAGAGAATAAAACTAACAATCTAATGATACTGCACCCACTTCTTGGTGATTGAAACTCCGCGGCCTGTAACACTGCAAGTCGTTTTGTACTTAGATTCCTGAAAAGATTATCCAAATTATGTTCAAAAAACAAAAAGAAAGCCACAGCACAAAAAATAAACTTGTTTTATTCTTGGGGAGAAATTTCATGTTATATTGTCAAACATTAATTTAGAAAAAAAGCCAAATATTTTTTATTAAAAAAGACATTTCAGAAACATTGCCTTTTCAAACAAGCTAAGACAATATCCTCAAAATTATATGCCATATTTTTAGCCATCAATATGATTGGGCATGTGTCCTGAAAGAGAAATGGGGGCAGGCGTAGTTCTCTTTCATATGCTAGATTAGAAAAAAAATTTGTAAATGCATAAATGTATTAACCAAATATATGTTTGAATTTAAATTCTGGATGTTTACCTTCAAAGCACAGGCAGCTATAGATATAAAAAGTCCTCTAATGGAGTACTGGAATGTTTCGTTGTTTTCACAACTTGGAGTGTCAGAGTTTTCTCTGACTTCTATATTATAAAATTAAGTGACTATTGGTGGTTTTTATTAGTTATTTATGTCTGAGCAATTCAAGAATTAATTGTTCATATACTGTATATTTCCTTAATATGTTTTTTTGATTTCTTTGATGAAGAGTGTCAAGGCCAAAGAAACTTTTTCATTTGTTGTCCAACCAATAAATGGACAGAAGCTGTTAGAAGCTCTTTAATTATGAGTCTGTTTGGGTTTTAGTCCTGAGTCCCTTTGCCTCCATGCTACTCCAGTGACTTATTTGTTGATTGGGCCACCTAATATAGGTCAGTAAGGACTTCCTAACTAAAATAGCTTGTCAGTGTGATCCTGTTGTTGCTGAGGGGTAACAGAGTGCCTGAGGCAACAGTTGTAACACTGTCAATGAGCATGTAACAAGTGTTGATAGACACGGTCAGTAGTTGTAAGGTACCTAATCTGGAAACAGAAAAAACTGGTACTCTGGTATTATGGAAAGATGACTTCTAAGTGAACTCTACTGAGATTGAACTTTAACAATTAGTTGTAATGGTGTGAGGAGAGAGAGTGTATAGGGGGATGTCTGCCATTGATAATGATTGGTACTCTTTACCTAAACCCAGTTTTGAAATAGTTTGGCTAATTGAGTCATGTCTACTGTGAGGCAGTGAAAGCTTTTAACACTTTTGGAACTCACTAGTCTATATATTTTGTCAGTTTGCTGTGGACCTGCACTTTCGCAGGCACTAAATGGGGATATTTAGTTTTATAAATAATTTTGTGAACCTCTATTAAGCTACTGTTGCTGTTGTCTATATTGTGCTTAGTACTGAGGTATAGGGATGTTTAAGTCGTTGTATTGCTTTGGCGGAGTTGACAATCAGAGAGTAAACAATATGAAAAATGACACATACCTACTCTCAGGATGTCCTCAGCCTTGGTGGAGAGGTGAAACTAAATTTGAAACCATTAAAAAAAGAATATATTCTTTTCAGGCCAGATGCTGTGGCTCACGCCTGTAACCCCAGCACTTTGGAAGGCGGAGGCAGGCGGATCACCTGAGGTCAGAAGTTCAAGGCCAGCCTGACCAACATGGTGAAACCTCATCTCTGCTAAAAATACAAAATTAGCCAGGCATGGTGGCTCATAGCTGTAATCCCAACTACTCAGGAAGCTGAGGCAGGAGAATTGCTTGAACCTGGGAGGCAGAGGTTGCAGTGAGCCAAGATCGCACCATTGCACTCCAGCCTGGTCAGTAAGAGTGAAACTCTGTCTCAAGTTCTTACAACATTCATTTGTGATGTGTTACTATTTGGCAGGCACTGTGCTGGAGATAAGGATTAAAGGCGATTATGACCTGGTGGGGGAAATAGATTTATAATTCAGTGCCATAAATGCAGCAATAAAGATAGTCACTGGACATTAAGGGAGTGCAGAGGAGGGATTTCTATGGAAGGTATGGATGATTCCTAAAATAGGAAATTCTTCAGTGAGCTTTAAGAATGAGAGTCAACCAATGAGGAAGGGCAGTCTAGGTAGAAGGGCCTATATGCAGGAGACTACAGGGCTGGAGATGCTGAAAGTGCAGTGCAGTGGGTGGTAGGAGGTGTAAGCTAGAGCTCAATCATGAAAAGGTTGGAATGTCATTCTTAAGCTTGAGGCACTAAAACCAGCTTTTTATTAATAGAGCATATCTATACATATAGCACATAAACAATTATATAGCATATCTATGGTAAGGGGAATGATGAGGAAAAAAGCCTAAAAAGGCTCCTTAGGCAAGCAACGATGAGAAAAGGTTGAAATACTGCAAATAGCAACTACTGAAAGTTTTTAAGTAAGAGAGACTTGGTCAGATTTAATTTTTTTTTTTTTTAGATATGTAAAATAGAGTGAACTGAAATCTGTCTGAGTCTTAGGGAATGTTCTCAGTTTTAGGTGGAAGAAGCTACTGGAAGCAGAACTAAAGGGCAGTCAGGAAAATGTGTTTACAGTGATTGACAACCTAAATATGGCAGAAGATTATTAGGAAAATGGGCGTGATCTTTGGTGCCAATAAAAAGTCAAAGAAGGCTGGGTGTGGTGGTTCACACCTATAATCCTAGCACTTTGGGTGGCTGAGGTGGGCATATCACTTGAGCCCAAGAGTTCGAGACCAGCCTGAGCAACATAGTGAAACCCCATCTCTACTAAAAATACAAAAAAAAAAAAAAAATTAGCCTGGCATGGTGGCATGCACCTGTAGTCCCAGCTACTCAGGAGGCTGAGGTTGCAGTGAGCTGATAACATACCACTGCACTCTAGCCTAGGTGACGGAACCAGAACCTGTCTCTTAAAAAAAAAAAGTCAAAGAAAATTAAGATGGAGAAAAGGCCGTTGTGTTTAGTAAGTAGATCATTGACGGCATTTGAAAGAATGATTGTGTTTGTTTTTCCCTATAATGTGTATGCTTGATTCTAAAGAATGTCTTAAGTATTACTTTTTATAATTTTATTTTTTAATTATTAGTACAGTTCTTCCAAATCTCGGTTTGTTTGTTTTAGTTTAAAAACCAGAGCAGTTGATGTTTGTCATGTTCAAGGTGCAATGATTTTTTTTTTTTTTTTAACAGTAGGGTAATATAGAATAATAAACTACGCTTGTTAGGAGTCAAGGTTCTGTTCCTAGCCTTGCTGCCAACAACTCTGTGACCTTGGTAAAGTTATTTAAACTTTGTGAGCCTTGGTTTTCTCATTTATGAAATCCTGTGTTTCCTAAGATTCTGTTATAAAATTAATATTTGTATGGCCTAGTGGCATTGTTTGTGGGCATTGGAGTTTGCTAGTGACCACAAGACAACTTTCTCTTTTCAGGATTACAGTGTTGAATAGCTTCTAAAATTGTTTAAAGGAGGAATGAGATAAATGTCACCCTGTTCCAGTGTGGTGACTTTTATAGAGTTTTCTAATTTGAGATCAGATTTTAAATGTTCAGTTTGTTCAAGAGACTCATTTTTTTCTGTTACTGACTTATTGGTAAGGATTATACATGTAGTTCAGTTGTGGAGGAGAGCAGGCCTGTTTGCAAATGAGCAATCAGTTTCTTCCTACATGTCTATTTGGTACTACTAGTTTCCTGATAATATTTACCTTTTTAGGTTTTAGACTTTAAAAATTTGCATAGTTTCTTAAAAGTCTTATAATAGTTTTCTTTTTTTCTTTTTTTTTAAAGATTGGGTTTCACCATGATGGCCAGGCTGGTCTTGAACTCCTGACCTCAGGTGATCCACCCACCTCAGCCTCCCAAAGTGCTAGGATTACAGACGTAAGCCATTGTGCCTGGCCAATAGTTTTCTTATAATATTTTGAGTGATTTAAAAATTTTTAAATTTAATGTTCAGTATTTTATCATCTTTGTGTGTGAGTAGTCAGGTAAGATGATTTGGGGGCCAGTGCTTACATTAATTTACAAATTTCTTTAAAGCAAGTTTCTTGGCCGGGTGTGGTGGCTCACGCCTGTAATCCTAGCAATTTGGGAGGCCGAGGTGGGTGGATCACCTGAGGTCAGGAGTTCAAGACCGCCTGGCCATCATGGTGAAACCCCATCTTTAAAAAAAAAACAACAAAAAAAACAAATTTCTTTCCAGGAATCTCTTTTAAATTCTGAATTTGGATAAGAGACTTAGTAGTTTGTATGTGGGCCTCCCAGAAAAGGAGCTTTGACACAGCTTGAAGGCTATAGTAGTTTAGGAGTTACAGTGCCCAGAGATGGAGAATGACTTCCTAAAGCTCTTATATAAGAGGAAGGTAGTTTTTGTAGACATCCTCAGCAAACCAGCAGTGCTAATTCAATATATACGTGGTGAAAGCCATCTATGTAATCTTAAATTTTCTAGTAGCCATAGTTAAAAATGTAAAAAGAAAACAGATGAAGTTGGCTGGGTGCGGTGGCTCATCCCTATAATCCCAGCATTTTGGGAGGATCATAAGGTTAAGAGATCAAGACCATCCTGGCCAACATGGTGAAACCCCATCTCTACTAAAAATATAAAAATTAGATAGGTGTGGTAGCATGCACCTGTCAGTCCCAGCTACTTGGGAGGCTAAGGAAGGAGAATTGCTTGAATCCGGGAGGCGGAGGTTGCAGTAAGCTGAGATTGCGCCACTGCACTCTGGCCTGGGTAACAGAGTGAGACTCCGTCTTAAAAAAAAAAAAAAAAAAAAGAAGAAAGGAAAAAAAAAAGAAACAGGTGAAATTAATTTTAGTAAT
>PVKP010034774.1:0-23907 GCA_004027715.1 Plecturocebus donacophilus | reverse complement strand
TCTAATGGCTCATGCTGTTCAAGCCACCACGCTTCCTCCAGTTCCTTGAATATTTTATGGCATGCTCTGTCTTCAGGGCCTTTCCACTGGCTGCTGTTTCTATCCAGATCTCCATTCTTCCAAATATCTTCATTGATCACTTCCTCATCTCCTCGATGTTTTTGCTCCAATGCCATTTTCTCAAAGAAACTTACGTTGGATTCTCTATTTAAAATCATAATTGTTTTGTGTTCCACATTAACAATCCCCCTTATTCTCTTCTAATTTTCCCATGACATTCATCATCTTCTAACCTATAATATAATATTGAGAGAATGTGTTCTCTTTCCAGGTCCACAAGGCGGCGTAGTTTTATGGGCAAGAACTTCCCAGCGCCATGCCCTCCTCCCATCTCTCTTCATCTGGGAGATTTAACCACCTCTGTTTTAATTTTCACAGGCAAGGGAAAAATCAAAAAGTCAATCAATCACTCCGGCGGAAGTTCTAAGGAACTCCTTTCATTGGCCAGAGGTCTTGGAGAAGGTGGGGGTTCCTCCCAGGTTAAAAGTCCCCTTCTTCCACACCCCTTTGGACTCCATGTTTGGATCCCCTTCCACTCTTGTGGAAGCTGTCTTCCTCTCTCCTGGGTTTCCCCTCTGGGGTCCCCTTCCACACTCTCTCGTGGAAGCCTGTCTTCCTCTCCTAAACTCCATCTCTCTCTATTCCCTTCCACTCAGGGTGGAAGCTGCTTTCCTCTCCTGGATTCCATCTTTCTGGATTCTCTCACTCAGTATGAGAGTCAGCTGTTTGTTTCTCTTCCTTCTCCCGTTTCTCTTTCTCTACTTAAATAAATCACTTTCTACAAACACTTTTGAGTCTGGCATTTACTGCACACTGCGCTGTGTTCTCCTCTCTCACTCTTGGGGGAGTGATAGACCAAGAACCTGGAGAAACGTCCTCTGGGGGAACTGAGGGCTCCCCTGAACCCCTGAACCCCAACAATATGCTTGGCTATTGAGTTTATTGTTTTTTATATGTCTCCACCACTCATTTACTGCTGTTGTCTAGAATGTAAACTCGCTGAGCTCAGAGTTCCTTGTGTGTGCTTAGAACTGCAGAATGAAGGAAGGAAGAGAAAGTCTTTCTGACAGAAGGGATCTGGAAAGGCCTCATGGAGAACCAAGATTTCACTACCAGTAGCCTTCAAGGTCTTGGTGGTGCAAAGTCATACTGGTCAAATTTGGGAAATATGGTGCATTAATTTGCTAAAGCTGCAATAAGTTATCACAGACTGGATGGCTCGAACAATAGAAATTTATTTTCTCACAATTCTGGAGGCTGGAAGTCTGAGTTCAAGGTGTTGGTGGGATTGGTTTCTTCTGAGGTGAAGTCTCTCTTCTTGGCTTGTAAACAGCCCACTTTTCACGGTGTCCTCATATGGTCTTCCCTCTGTTCATTTCTGTGCCATAATCTTCTCTTCTTATAAGGAAGCTAGTCATATTAGGTTAGAGCTCACCCTAATGACCTCAGTTTAACTTAATTATCTTTTTAAAAACATTATCTCCAAAAATAGTTACATTCTGAGATACTGGGGGTTATGAATTTAACATGTAAACTTGGGGCGACCAATGCAGCTCAAAACACACCGTGCATCCTTGGGCCTGTGTCTGTGGCTCTGGCTCTGGCTGCTCTGACTCAGCTACTCCTAACTGGGATGTTTTTTCTTTTTTTAAGTATGAACATTTTGATGACAATTCGACTTTGCCCCCCAGTACAATAAACTGTAAAGCTTTCAACTCTTAAAATGTGACAAAACAACAACCCAAGTGTCCATCAACAGATGAGTAGATAAACAAAATGTGGCGTATACATACAATATTATTCAGCCATAAAAAGGAATGATGTCCTAGCATGTGTTACAATATGGATGAAACTTGAAAACATTACGCTAAGTGAAATAAGGCAGACATAGAAGGGCAAATATTGTATGATTCCATGCTTACACTTAGAATAGGACCATTCACAGAGACAAAAAGTTAAATGGTGGTTACCAGGAGCTGGGGGAAATGGAAGGAGGGGGAGTTATTTTTAGTGGGTATAGCATTTCTGTTTAGGATGACAGTTCTGGAACTAGATGGTGATGGTTACACAATATTGTGAACAACATTGCATTGTGTACTTACAAATGGTTAAAATGATAAAGAAAAAAAGTTACTGAGTAATATCTAAGGAGACAACCTTATTCCTGAGTCTCTCTCTGAAGTGTGGGGTACAAATACGGTGAGGGTGAATCCTCAAATGTCCCAAAGATGGGGCAAGGAATGTGGCAGAGAAGAGGACAAGGTCTCAGCGTCTCAGGCATTTAAAATGCATGTAAAGGGCAATTCAGGACAGGCCAGCAGTCCCTATAAGCCAAGTGCCTTCTACTTTAAGAGAATTAACTTGTATCTTGAGTGATCTATACTTCAAATTCTCAGGTTAATCTTTGTAAGTTTAGGATGTTGAAGATAGAATTTCTGAGCCATTATGTGGTTATTTTTTCTTAGTTCCTAACAACCTAAGAAAGTCTCTCAAGTTTTCAACACTTTTTTTTAGCACTCCTAGTAATATATGTTATATTTAATATAATGAAAATCTTTCACAAGTATGATTATGGATAAGGGGATTGATATCCTCTGAAAGGCTAACATAGTTATAAAGAACTTTTAAAACCTTCATTCAAAATAAAATTGTTATGAACATAATATATTACAAGTCTTCTTATCTAGTGTAGCTGAGACTGGTAGTTGGTTGATAAATTGAAAAAGGTGGTGAAAGCCAGGATTATAAAAGGGATAATATGCATATCTTAAACTTTTTATTTTAACTTAAAATACACAAATGGACATTCATTCATCAAACTTTTGATACAAAAGCAAGACTTTTCATTGAGTGTAGATTTGCTGATTGGAGTTCTGTTTGGTGTTTCTTTTCTAAAGGATACTCATAATTCCAAAATGCAGTTTCATTGTATTTAAAGTGGAGGAAGAAATCAAAATTTTTCATGAAGCAATATGGAAACCTAAATTTTTATGATCTAATTTCACCTAATTTAGCTATTTTTTTCAACTTGTCCTTATGAAGTCTTTCCACTTAGTCAAGTTAGTTTCATAGAAATAACACTCTCTTCATGCTCATATTTAAATATTTTAACTTATATAATTAAGTACAATTGGCATGACAGGTGGAGAGACAAATGCAATGAACTTACTGGTAAACATGTGGAAAGCCTGCTAATCTGAGCATTCAGATGCTGTGGGCATCAGCCAGGAAGCCTTGGAAAGGGGATGGAGAATATTCATTCACTTGGCAAGTTTACTGAGTGGACATTGGCTAAGGGAGTTTATACTGTATATCCTCCTAAAATCCATGTAACACTGAAATGAACAAGGTAAAAAGTCTTCCATAATAGATGGGTTGGGGACAGAGGAAGGGATGTGTATTGAACAGGCTCAAGAGCTCTGTTTAGGTATGTTTATATGACATACTTCCACATGGCTAATGTAAGGTAATGTTGGTACTGTACCCAAATGGAACATGAAATTGTCCTGATTCATGAAAACAGTCCCAAAGCAAAGTCTACCATGGGTTCCCTGTGAATAGAGTGGATTTGCTTAGGCAACACTAAGATTCTTAAGCATAGATATGTGGACAGTGGGAGGATCTTCTTCTTTCTTCTTCCTTCTTTCCTCTTCCTCTTCTTCTTCTCCCTCCCTTCCTTCCTTCCCTTCCTTCTTCTTCTCCCTCTCTTCCTCCTCTTTCTTCTTCCTCCTCCTCCTCACTTCTTCTTCTTCCTCTTCTTCCTTCTTCTTCTTCTCTTCTTCTTCATCTTCTTCCTCTTCCTCATCTTTTCTTCTTTTCAAGATGGGATCTTGCTATTTTTTTTTTCAAGCTAGATTTGAACTCCTCTGCTCAAGTGATCCTTCTGCTTCACCCTTCTAAGTACCTGAGACTACAGGCATTAACCTCTGTGCCTGGCTGTTTTTTCTCCACTTTGGAGTGAAAAAGAACTTATCACACATGGAAGGCATGTGTCTTTAACAATGTAGATGTGACAGTTGCCCTAGAAACTTCTAAGGATCCTAGGTAGAATTATGCCTGTGGGATTAGGCTTATGGATCAAGGGTGCGGTGCTGACCTTTTAGCATCCTGACATTTTTTTCCTCTTTTCCTCTTTGGCTACTTGTCTTGACAAGAATTTTAGCCTTAGCATATGATTGACTGTCCTAGCTTAGCTAGTCAAGCTGATGAAGGGGTAATTTTTCCCACCAGCCAGAAAGATGAACTTCTTCCTAAGGTCTGCTGAGTCTCAGCAACTCAGAGCCACAGGGAATCACCGTTTTGAGCCTAGAGTGGAGGCAACTCTCTCAACACTGGGCCTCCTGGATTCAGCAGCTCAGTGGGAGTTTCTTAAATGCATTGTGAGGGTATTGATAGAACTGAGGGGCTGGAGAGACTCATCTCTCACAAAATTTGGCCTAAGAGTAAGGTCTCGTATTGAAGTGTTGTGATCTCTTGTGATTCCAGGCAAGGAATCCATACAATAGAACAATTAATCCCCCTGTTTAAAACTAGGAGAGTGGGGGCATTCTAAACACTTAGTAAAAGGCAGGGGGAAAATGGTTCCTCATAAATCATCCTTGCCGTCTCATCACTGTGGTCATATAATCACAGTGAAAATTACTGATGGTTTCACAGCTTTATCTCCTTCCCACTTAATGAAACTTAAGATGAAGAGACACTTCCTATAAAACAAACGTGGTTTTATATTGTTCTGTGTAAGGTCGTAGAGGCTTTATACAAACACAGAAGAAACACATTTCACTCACCCAATATTTTGTATAATAGTAACAGTACAAAAGACACACAGGAATACTCACAGTTTTGCAAACCAAGAAGAAAATGTCACCAGCAATTGACTGTCATATATGAACATATTATTTGGCATGCAGCAGGCTGACAAAGCTACAGCATCTACACAGTCATCTACACACAGGACTTGGTGTAACACAACTTCTCTAGGTTAAAATTAATTCCAATTCAACCTACACTGATGTTGATAATTATGCATATCCTTATTGATGGCAAGCAGATAAAAACCTCTAATTTCCAACTGGAAGGGTTGTCTCAAAACGATAAGTTGACCAGATGTTTAAAATAGCTAGGGGCCTTTCCAGCTAGCACAAGGAAGATAGATATATGGGACAAATTATCTTGGGAAAGCCAGTTGGCCTAAGACTTGCTGACTGTATAAGCTCCAACAGAAGAAGCAACAGAACTGCTTAAGGCTCAAGTCCAATAGCGATTTGCTGTTTCTTCAGTTTATTGTTTCTTTCTTCTAAATTTTTGAGATGAAGCTGTTTAAGAAAGATGAGTATGCCTAAGTTAACAAAAAGGTTGAAAATGTTGAATATTTTCAAGAAAACAACATTTTAAAGTCCTATTGCTGTTAGAATAAAAATATAGAGGGCACTGTTGAGACTATTTTATAGAGGACATTTCTAAAACTGAATGAAAGTTTAGACCTGCCATCTTGAATTGGGATACAAAACTCAAATGCCTTCGGAGCCAGTCCGGTGTCACAAATTGGTGAAACTGACTAGAAGTCAAGTAATAGGAGGTGGTAGGAACCAAGGAAAGCAAGGGTCGCTACTCTGTTGGGAGTACAATGGATGCTACCCAGCAACAGCTGATTGTTGCCAGGACAGAATGCAGGCCCATTGCAATCCAATCTTTTGATTTTTAAAAGGAAATGCACACTCTAAAGAGAAATCTTGATTTTCATGTAAAATCCTCTTAGATATAAATATTGGCAGCCAAATCAAAATATTAAAAGAAAGTCGTAAGACAAACAGAACACATCTATGGATGAAATTTAGTCTGATGACCTACTGATAAATGCTTTAACAAGTTTTGGAGTAACATTCATGGTCATTAATCCAGTGATGTATGGTCTTCTTAAACTTTTTTATCTTTAGCATTAAAAATTAATACAAAGCTTTTATTTGCATACTCTTCTTGCCTCTAGTCTTTCCAAATTGTCTTCCACACAGCTGCAAAGATCCTGTCACCCCCATTCCACCAGTTCTAAAACCTGTGATTCCTTAGTGCCTGCAAGAGACTTTTCCACACATACAATGACCTTTTCAATTTGCATCTAATCTACTTTTCTGAATTTATTTCTAGGCAGTGCTGCCTTGCATCCCTGTGTTGCAGTCATCCCAGATGACACATCATTTCCCCAAACTGGAATGCATTACCCCCTTATGTGACTTTGCTAATGCTGTTCCCTTCTCCTGAAATGCTTTTTCTGCCTATTCCTTGTCAATGCCCAACTCAAATACTTCCTATTCTTTTTAGTCTTTTCAGATTTATCCATCCTCAGGAAGTTTAGTTATTCTGTGTTCCTATTAATGAAATGTATACTTTACTAGGGAACTTACGAAATTGTAGTATACTGATTTGTTTTTGTGTCTGTATTTTCAGACAGGTAGTGAGCACACTGAAGGATATATCCTCAACTCTTATAATTGCAGGTACTTTTTTATTAATTCAAATTTAATACAATTCTATATAAAAAGAAATTAAAATGTTGATATTTAATCCAACTGATGGATTTCCAGAAGATTATTTATAAATAAAAGTTAATAAATTGAATCAGGCTTTTATACTAGAAAACTTATCTGAAAGAATTATTTTGTAAAAAGAAGAATGCATTTGAAATTCCTAGGGCTGCCTACAGGTGTACCTACTTATACATTGTGATTTGAGGGGACAATAAATCTCCCAGACTTCATGACTCCTTAAGCCTGCGCTGTTCAGCATAGTAGCCACTAACCACATGCGGCCACTTAAAATTAATAAAAATTTAATAAAATTTAAAATTCGTCAACATTTTTCAATCACACTTGCCACATTTCAATTGTCCAGTAGCCACATGGGCTAGTGGTGATCATATTGGACAGAGGAGATATAGAATATTTCTACCTCAACAGAAATTTCTACTGAAGGGCAGTGCTCTAAGAGATTTCATCAAGAAATGGGAATTACAATAGGAGACAAAGCAATTTATCTTCTGGTAAAGATGGTGAGTTAGCTGGTAATCACTCCCAGGTTATGGTCTGTATCAGGAGTCAGTAAAGTACAACCCATAGGCCAAGTCTGACCTTTAATCAGTTTTGTAGATCAAGTTTTACTGGAGCACAATCACAGCCTCTTAATTAACTTATTGTCTGTGGCTGCTTTCGAGTTACAATGGCAGAGTTGAGGAGTTGAGATGAAGATTATATTGTCTACAAGCCAAAAATTTATCAAGCTTTAAGGAAAAGTTTGCTGCTCTTGGTTTATATAGTTGATGCCGTATATATTTTTCCACTAAATTAAAAAAAAAAAAGGGAATAGGGACTCTGATGAGTTTAGAAAAAAGGAGAAAGACTGTAGGGAGGCCACTTAATGAGTGACATTAAGGAACTAAAGATGAACATTTCCAAGATTTACTTTGATTGGCCTGGAAATACCAATAATGACTTCTCAACATTGAAGGTAAATAACAAGATGATAATTTTGGAAAATTTCACCCTTTAAATTTCTGTGTCACACAGAGAAATATGTTTGATTTATCTGACTAAATCATCAAAGTCTTTGGGAAATTCTGGGATTAATAAGTATTTGTTAGATGAATGAATGAATCTGTAAAATGAGGAATTAAAACAAAATGATCGCCAAGATGTCATCTGGTGAACAGATTTATCTTGGTTGGAAATTTTACCTGCTAGATTTAAAAAAAAAAAAAAAAACACAAGATATATCTGAATAAAGATCCAATTCCTGCTCTCTGAGACCACCCTTGGCAATGCTGAGGTAGACATATATCTCTAGGTTAAGTACATGCCAATCACATAAACTAATCCAGAAACAGATAAAGAGGCATCAACACAGCACACTGCTGATAGGTGGGTACATTTTAGAGGTGAGATGTAAGAATAGCCTGGAGATTTTCACATTTAGATTTCATAAAGTGAAGCGCAAAGGTTAGAACACTTCCTAAGCAACCCATGGGGTCATGAGCTGCTTCTTCATTTTGAGTTGCTGCTTCTGTGAGGGTCTGTGGTAATAACTAAGTGCCAAGTGAAGTGGGAGATGCTCTCTCTGTCCTAGAAGCAGGAGTCTTGGTGATGCAGGATATTTTCTTGACCCCTTTGTGAGATTCTTGACAGGGATAGCCTGTTTACTCAGCCTGCCCTGCTCAACCCCTCATCAGAGGGACTGTGTGAGTGAATGAGTATGGGAACTGGAGTAAGCAAGTGCAGGCACTGGCTGGCTGCTTTAGTGCCAGCAGGAGCAAACTCCATGCATGTCCTGTGGCAGGCAACATCCAGGTGGGGGTGCCTGAAACTCCAAGACCCCAGAGGGCATGTTACAATGCTCTCTTAGCTCAGTAGGCTCTTTGAATTCAGTATGCACCAAGTGTGGGTACCCAAAAATGCGGTCACACTGGCCCTTTGCCCTTGCTGGTGGACAGCAGCTGCCCCACATGAGGAGGCAATGAGCCTCAGTGGGCAAAGGGCCAGTGTGACCGCATTTTTGGGTACCCACACTTGGTGCAACCTGAATTCTTGTCCGGTGCTCAAAAGAAATGTGGTCACACAGATGAACTGAAGGATTGCGAATGCAGAGAATTATATTGAGGGATGAAAGTGGCTTTCAGCAGAGAAGGGAGCTGGAAAGGGGATGGGAATGGCAGATTGCTCTCCCTGAAGTCAAGCCACCTTTCTGACTTTCTCTTCCAAAGTCAAGTTTCCTCATTCTGGGGTCTGGCCACCATCTCTGAAGTCAAGTTGACTCTCCCTGATGTCTAGATTCTTCTCGTCTCTACCAGTTGAGTCTGGGGTCTTTATAGGCACAGGATTGGGGCCAGGGGTGGGCCACAGGTAGTTTTGGAAAAGGCAACATTCGATTGGTAAGGACACTATTTAGAAGGAACCAATCAGGAGAGAGCAGGCACACAGAGATGGAAGTTCTCACTTGGGGCCACTGGATTTCAGGCTTTTTGGCTCAAAGGTGGGGTTGGTTCTGCCAAGGACCTGCCCTCGTCTGCCAAGAGTTTCTCTGCTTCCTGTTTATATCATTGGCAGATTCTTTGGATTGATGCGACATGTGACAAACAGATATGGGGCTCAAATTCCCATTTTCCTAGTAATTGTCCTTTATTTCATAGTTTGTAAAAATGTGCCTGAACAACATGTCTGCTATGGTGTGCCACAGGAGAGGCCTTGACGATTGGTAAAATGATAAGCCTTTTGTTATTGAGTTTCAGAAATTCTTTTGATTGACTCTGTAGTCTGTGAAAAAGATCAAGTCAGGGTTAAAAATAAACACAAGACTTCAGGGAAATTTGTACTGCTCTCTCTCTGACATACTGGTCTTGGGGCAAAATATAGATCTTCATTCTCAAGGATCATTACTTTGCTAACCTTTATCATTACAAAAATAAATAGAAATTAAGCCAGGAGTGGAGCCTTGCAAAGCTTTTGCCAAGGGCATTGTTATATACTGAGTCTTACATTCCTGTAAATTAGTTCCCTCCCTCCTTCCCTCCCTCCCTTCCCGCCTTCCTTCTTCCCTCCCTCCCTCCTTCTCCCCTTCCCTCTCTCTCCCCTCCCTCCCTCTCCTCCTCCTTTTCTTTTCTTTCTTTCTTTCTCTCTTTGTTTCTTTGTTTCTTTTTTTCTTTCTTTCTCTTTCTTTCTTCTTTCTTTCCTTCTTTCTCTGTATCTCTCTCTTTATCATCTTTCTCTCTGTCTCTCTGTGTCTCTTTCTCTCTCTCATTATCTTCTCTTCCTCCTCACATTTTTTCTGTCTCCCTCTCGTTCTTCTCCTGGAAATATTCCAGTGAATTACGTAAACTACCTCCTAAAAAGCAGGAAGACATTAACTTGGACTATGAGAGGTACAAGGCACAAAGAAATTCTTCAATATATCTGAAGGAAGGAAGAAATAAACAGAGTCAAATTCTTGTTTACATATTGGCCAGGAGCTCACTTTTCCCCCTCTGTGATGTTCTTTTTTGCCATCTTGGAGGTCCTTTTACTGTTGATATTTAGTTATTTCACCAGTTACAGTAAATGACATCTCTGCTTGGGACTATCATATAAGATCAACATGTGGTTCCTGTGTAACTATTAAAACTTAACTGATAAAATATCAAAAAGGATACATAGAACGCTGCTGAGGTTTTCAATTGGCTCCCCACCTCCACCCATTTCTCCAAATAATAGTTTGGCGTTTAAAATTAAGAAATTCAAAGATAGAAACCTTGGTGACAGATTGAAGGAGAGATTTAAGTGAAGTTAATTAACTATAAATCATTGATTAAATACATTATTTTATAAACCACCCAGCTTCCTTTCTGCTGCAAATCACTAATTAACCTGAAATCATTCAGTTAAAAACCCCTGCAAGTTTAATTTTGTTTTTCATCATTTAAACTCACTCATTTAATTAGGATTTTACTCAATTTAAAAATATTCAGTAAAAAGACGGTGTCTGAGGTGTCAGGCAAAATTTCAAATCTTTAGATCCAAAATTCTCTGCTGGATCACAGGCTGATTTGAATGCACCAAACGTGCTTTTCTCGAGCCCCTGGTTGGACACAGAGTACTAAGACAGACTCAAAAAAGCATAAACATTTATTAAATAAATATGTACCCTGGCTTTTTAGCAAATGACATCTTAAATTAGACATTTTTATAAACAAAGTTGAAAAATAAATAGAAGATGTGAGTTTACCCAGGAAAATAATTTTAAAGTGCACTGGGGATTGGTGGTGGAAAGACTATTAACAAACAATAAAATGACTGAAAGTTGAAGGGAGTGGAAATAAGAAGAAATGAACTTGGAATGTCCTCAGATTATTAAGTTGTAGTCTTTGCATGTGTGTGCAGACAGAAACTTGTGCATATGTATAAATCCCACACCTTGTTAATTTGAGGTTTCCAATACTTAGAGTATGTTAGACTAAGATGGGTTCTGTTAGGATCTGCCCTCCTGACACTGGTTACTTAATGCCCATATACTGTACTCATCACTTTGTCCAGGTCCTTTAATTACTGCCCACACCTGCCAATTCAGCTGAGCTTGCATTGAAGCGTATTTCCATAGAGATGTATAAAATCTCTCAGCCTGGGTCGGAGTTACCTTTGCTTTCTGAAGCCCTTTTCAGGTAGCAGAAAGTGGGGGTAAGTCTTGGTTTGATTGTGAGCTTGACGGTCCTTTTTCCTTTTGTGGATCTCTGAAGTTCTCATCCATCTGCCTTGCTCTGCTGTCCTTTTTCTTGTGCTGCCTGCTTTGACTTCTCACATGCTACTTGAATTCTGAAATAAAGTCGCTCTGGAATTTGGTGCCTGGATGAGTTCTTGCTCAGGATGCTTTCCTCATTCAGGAATCTCACCTCTGCCTGACCACATACTTCTTACAGAGGCCTTCCCTATTCCTGTGGCTATCTTCCAGTCTTTATTCCTAACCATAACTTATCCCTTTGGCCTGAGTCCTCCTGGGCTCTTTGGCTTCCTATGGTCTCAGCCCTAGGAGCATCACACCCCACAGCATCATGGAACTCAGTTATCAGGTTACTGGCCTCCAACACCCCTGACCTTTCTGAGGCTCTTTTCCTGGTCTGTCATTGAGGTTAGACTGGTGTTCCTTGAGGTTCTTTCCAGATCGAATGTGAGATGATTCTATCTACTTCCATCACAACCTAAATAATAGGACTGGGGAGAAGGCTTTAACAAAACTCATTATAACTAAGAGCTTCATCCTGTGTTGATCAGGAGGAGGCTACCCACGTGGTCTCTCGTTCTCCTGCTACACTTTTGGTCCCGACTTGCCTGCACAGCAGGGGGTATATAGAAGGACAGTGAGTGACTTGTCCTGGGATTAGAGTTCAGCTTAGAGTCTCCTGCTCATAATCTTTCCTTTAAGACCTATGGGTCCCTTTTTATTGCTGTGCTTTCCAAATAAGAGGCCTTCCTGCCTTCCTTCCTGCCTGCCTGCCTTCTTTCCTTTCTTCCTTCCTTCCCTCCTTCCTCCTTCCTTCCTTTCCTTCCCTTCCCTCCCCTTCCCTCCCTCCCTCCCTTCTTTTTTTCTTTTCTTTCTTCTCTCTCTCTCTCTCTTTCTTTCTTACTTACTTAACCTATTTTCTTCTTAACTTAAAAAACCCACCCTAAGCTTCTCGGTCTGCATTTGATACATGGTCCAGTGCTTTCACGTTCTAGCCTCCAGGTTCAACCATGGCAGGTGTACTTAACCATTTAGGGATTTCTCCATCAATGAGAATCTTTCAAATGTTCCTACAGAGATAGTTTGAGTAGGTCAATAGCTGAAATGAGAATAGGATTTGGAATAACTAGAGAGTTAAAATTATTTTAAAAACAAGGAAATGTTGGCCAAAGACTAATATATGACCATAGTTCTTGTATTAAAAGAACTGGCTATTTATGATAGCAGAAGGCAGCCTAATTTGTCTTTTAGTTATGTAAAACCCACCCACTGAGAAGCCATGTTAATTGATACAGTGCTATTCAATTGTCCTTATTTATGCATTGTCTTTATTTTAATGACTTGCAAAAAACTTATTTAGAAAGATGTTTCAATAATGATTTGGAGGTGGAGACCAGGCTTGTAGAGTTTCTTACATGAGAAAACCATGAAACCTTTGAAGTAGTTCTTTTTATATTATTACATAAAAAATTGTGGGTTTATGCTTTGAGCAGGTTCACCTCCCCCCTCCCTCCCCTTTCACATAAAGAACTGTAAAGAGTTGATTTCTCTTTATCATGGGAGGATATCATGTTCTCTTCTATTTATTCACCTTCATAATAATCACATAGGTCTTCTGAAATAATTGTAATGCACTGCCTTGAAAGTAGCCTAAAATACATTATATAAAATTTCACAAAATTTACAAGGTTGTTTAAAATACCGTTCTCACTATTGTATAGTTTGGTAGAGTGGAATGGTGCCGCTTATGATGTTAGTTGAGTTTCAGCAGTTGTCTTCTTGTAACAATCAAGTTATAAAGAGATATCAGTCTCTCTCCTAGAAATTCCGGCTTAATGCCAGCACTAGAACATGTATTCGTGTTCCTTTTAAGGCATATAAAATTGACACACTAATTTCCATCCCTGACCCGTACTCTATTAATCTCTCATGTAAAGTGCTGACCACAGTGCCAGGTACAAAGGCAGGTATATTGTAAACTCTAGTGTCATTTCTCCTTGCTTCACTTTTAGGTACTCTAAATTTCAAAAGGCTCTGAAGGGAATGCACATCGTAACCTCCTTAACTCCCTGGAAAATCATAACCAGCATGAGTTCAGATCAGGTGATATCCCAGAAAGCTTGGAATGCCTCAGATTTGTCCATTATTTGGAGCACAAAAAAACCCTAGCATGTTCCAGAGTGGGACTTTTGCAAGACCACGTACCTGAAAGGTTGCCAGTGCACAGTAGGATGTTTTTCAGCTTTTGAATGTGTTAATGACCATAAAATACTATTACATAAATCAACCTGAAAATACTGTTTAAGAAAGCAAGATCCACAAATGATGTATTTAAGTAAATCCTTTTTTTTGGCAATACATTAGTTATTCATAAATTGCATCAAACTGAAGATAAAAGTTTACAAAAAGTAAATTGATTCTAGATTTTAGTTGAATGCAGACTAAATGCTTACCTTAGAACTATATTTCTGTATCTTTATGAGAATATTAGTTGGAAGTTTGTTACTTCAATATAGTATAGTTGATTTAGTAGTAAAAAATTGGAAATAATTAAGTCCCCAAGTATGGTAAGTACTAATATATTTAAAATATAGAAGAAGATTTTTTTAAAGGTGTGGCTAGCTGAGTAGTTTTTGAATTACGTTAAGCACACATTGCCAATGTTTATCCGTAAAAGTTCAAACTTGTGACATATTTGTAAGCTCAAATACAAATACAAATACACAAAACTTCAACTCAGATACATTTTTTTGCATGATTAAAAATGTGACTAATGAAGCAACAACAAACATCTTTAGGGAAAGAAGGAAAATCGAGCTGGGAAAAGATGGGGAAATATTTTTTATTGTCCGCTAGATGTCAGTACTGAACTGGCAAAACATCTGTGCCATGGTGCTCTTAGACAACATGCTATTAATTTATAATAAAAGGTATCTGACAGCTTTATTCTGATGAATTATGGGAATCCAAAGCATAATTCCCAGCCTTTGGTTTATAAATTGTCATTGATTTTAATGTTCTTTGTAAAGTTGTGGCATGCAACAAATTTTCCTGCCAAGAGCTGTTAAATAAATAGTCATCCTTTGCTCTGAGTAGTACATTGAACTTGTTAGACTGATGAGCAGAACCAATTGATGGTTATCCATAAACCATTTATGACAGATGCACAGCAGCAATTCAAACAATTATTGAATGCATTCATTACATATTTTTTAAAAAAACAAGTGAACCAAAAGGAATATCACAGGTAATAGACCATAGCAATGCCACACAATTCTTTATGAACTACTTCCTGATTGACAGGTGACTAGAATTGTTGTAGGATTTGCTGAGGGCTCATCAAATCTCACTGGAATTATTTGGTTTTCTCTATTGTGCGATTTGGCATCCCAAAAGTATATTGCATGCCTTTTCTAAAGAAAGATGGTTATTGTAAAGACAGAAGCTTTTGTTCATGTAAAGATCTCTTACAAACTGGCGTGAGAACAAAAGAAAGCTTATGCCTGAGATATAATTTCAGTGCATTTGGAGATTCAGCTTATGTACATGGGAACGTGAAATTGGGAGGTCTATGATGACCAGTAAGTACTTAATCACTTTAAGCAAAAGTTCTATCTTTTAGAAAAATTCTCCACTGGCCTTCTGCTATTGTGTTTGATTTCACTCTCTGAAAACACTTAACATCCTTGGCGGTTTTCAGAAGGACCCTCGTTTGCCTTTGTTCTTTGTTTGAAACTGTCCTGCGTGTTCTGTTGCTATGTCAGGGACCACCTCTCCTCCCCAGAAGTGGCTTTCAGGGATGTAGCCTCCAGTCTGTTGTTTGTACAATGTTTTAAGACTTCTTTGGGATCAAAGTAAAGTGACCTAAGCATGTAAAATTCTGTTAATGGTGCTGTTTGTAAAAGTACACCAGCAAACTACCTTTAGGCACAGTTAAGTAGTGAAACAGTACATTAAAGACTGAGGAGCTGACTCTAATGTTCTATCCTTGATTTCCTTTTCTTAAATCTTTCTATTGCCGTAAATGTTGTGATATGACAGGAGGGGACAAGCAGGACATGTCTCCCCAGTTTCTCTTTGAAAAGGGTAAGTCCATGGGCTAAGGGCCTCTGATCATACCCCGAATTCCTCAAAAAATTGGAAAGAGAGTTTTCATTTAGTGCCGTTTTCTTCAGATTTAAAAATAAAATATTCTTTTTAAGAAAAAAAACATTAGGAAGACTGAGAGCTTGATACACATATGGCTGCCTTTTACAAGTCATTATGATCTGTCATATAAATACTGTATTTACTGACATTTCAAAATGTGGACTCTAATCTCCACACACATTTATTTTTTTAATAGTTGCTTTTCATTGCAAGCTTCAGTCCAACAAATAACACGAGAAAACATGCAACATGGTCCACAGGTTCGACTATCAATGTCATTACTCTTTAAAAAGCTCGAAGACAGTCGAGTTCAGAGTATAAAGCATTTAAACCTAAATCCAGTTAAACTAAATGAGTGGGGTGGAAAGTTAGTGAGAGGAGTCATTTTGAGCGCTGATACAGTTTTTCAGTGCAAGGGATGAATGGTAGCTGTGTATTGCAGTATATTTTTCCAAAGCTATTTTAATACTGGTTCCTTTACCTAACTCTCAGACTTTCACCGTCTCTTGTATTTATCAACAGTGAGAACTCTTGAGCTGCATTAATTAGCTGCGATGGCATTTCAAACAGGCGGTATTACTTTATGCCGTTACCACAGTGTTTAAAAATTTACATTCTTTGTCCAACATTGTGACCACCTGTGGCCAATCAATTTGATCCATAGACTCAGCAGATTTTTCTGTGCTGAGGGTAACTCGAAAAGACTGTTTCTCAGGCTAATGCTTCTGGGGACCATGGGCTCAAGCAAAAATTGGCTGTGAGGAAATGGGGAGGGAGTAAAATAGTTTTTTAGAATTTTGTTAAAGACTTGTGTGACTAGTATTTTGGATAATTTTTACTCATGCAAATTATCCATATAATTCCCTTGGAGTAAATATTGTAAAAATGTTGCATCTAACAGTCTAAATAAAATAACGATCAAATCTAGAGAGAAAAAAATGATTTTTTTTTTTTTTTTTTGAGACAGAGTCTCGCTCTGTCACCCAGGCTGGAATACAATGGTGCACTCTCGGTTCACCGCAACCTCTGCCTCCCAGGTTTGAGCAATTCTCCTGCCTCAGGCTCCCAAGTAGCTGGGATTACAGACGCACACCACCATGCTTGGCTAATTTTTGTATTTTTAAGTAGAGACTGGGTTTCACCATGTTGGTCAGGCTGGTCTTGAACTTTTGACCTCATGATCCGCCCACCTCAGACCCGCAAAGTGCTGGGATTACAGACGTGAGCCACCACTCCCGGCTAAAAATGATTCTTTTTGACAAGCTAAAATGTTCACTTTTCAATCAGTTTATTTATACAGTCACTGAATATATATCAAGCTCCTGCAATAGGCCAGGTACTATTTCTTGCACTGTGTATAGAAGTGAAGAGAAAAAAGTTTCTTCCTTCCCAAGAGCATGTATTCTGGTGAAGGGAGGCAGACAATGAAAAAATACATATAAAATAAGACATCAGGGGTGAGATGTGCTGAGGCAACAAAGGTAAAACAGGTCAAGGAGGTTAGAAAATGGGCTTCTCAGATGCCTACCAAAGGGGCTTCTCTGTAAAAGAGCACACAGATTAGGGCTGTGTGCTCTTTTAGAGAGAAGCCCCTTTGGTAGGCATCTGAGCTGAAACCTGGAAAAAGGGGGTGAGCCTGAGCCTGTAGCTAACCAGAGAAGGAGGATTCCAGGCAGAGGAAACAGCATGTGTAAAGGTCCTGTGGCAGGGACAGGCTTGGTGTGTGAAAGGAATTCATCTGGGAAATGATTACAATAATCCAGGCAAGAGATGATGGTGGCTTTGCCAGGGTAGCTATGGAGACATGGCCAGATTCTGGCTATATTTTGAAGGAGAGCCAACAAGACTTGCTGATGGGTTGGAGGGAGATGAGAAGGGAGGAGTTAAGGATGACTCAGGATTTGGCCTGAGCAACTTTGTAAGTGCTGGTACCATTTGCTGAGATGGGGAACACTGGAGAGGATTAGTTTGGGGGTTTAAAGAAGAATCAGGAGATATTGAGGGGTGAGTACAGTAGTCTCCCGTTATCCATGGGTTTACTTTCTGTGGTTTCAGTTATCCACAGCACAGTGCAATAAGGTATTTTGAGAGACCATATTCACATAACTTCCCTTACAGCATATTGTTCTAATTGTTCTATTTTATTATTGCCATTAATCTCTTACTTTGCCTAATTTATAAATTAAATTTTATCATAAGTATTATGTATAGGAAAAAATGTAGTATGCGTCAGGTTTGGCACTGGTTTCAGGTATCCACTGGGGATCCTGGAATGTATTTTCTGGAGATAAGGTGGGGGGATGATTGTAAATATACAATCATGAATTTAGGGACAAAATCAGGTTTCATCAGTTTAGCAATATCACATAGTGTGATGGGACTGAATGAGATAACTTGGGAGGAAAGGGAGAAGAGGTGTGGAGCCTTAGTGCATGCCAATTTAGATGTCACGGGAAGAGGAAAACCCAGCAAAGCAGACAGAGCAAGAAGAACATTAAGAAAGTGAGAGCCTAGAACAGTGCTGCTCAAAGTGTGGTCTGTGGACTTGTAGCAGGTATGGACTGGGAGCTCTTTACAAATGTAAGTACTCCGATGACACCCAAACCCACTAAATAAGAAACTCTGGAGATGGATCTCAGGAATCTGTATTTTGTTTCTTGAGACAGTCTCTGTCACGCAGGCTGAAGTGCAGTGGCATAATCATCGCTCACTGAGCCTCAACTTCCTGGACTCAAGCGATCCTCCCACCTCAGCCTCCCAAGTAGCTGGGACCACAGGCATGTGCCACCATGTCTGGCTAATTTTTTATTTGTAGAAATGGGGTCTCTCTGTTGTCCAGGCTGTTTTTGAACTCCTGGGCTCAAGTGATCCGCCTGCCTCAGCCTCCCAAAGTACTGGGATTACAGGTGTGAGCCACTGCACCTGGCCAGGAATCTGTGTTTTAACAAGCTCTCCAGGAGATTATTTTATCTAGTGAAGCCAAATCAAAGATGTTTCAGGTGTGTCAAATGACAACAATATTTGAAGGATTCTCTTCAATTTATTTAATTAAAATATCAAATTTATTTCATACTTCAATTTATTCAATATGAAATATTAAAATTTCTTCAGCTTTTAACATGTAATATTTTGTGTTAGAAAGTAGAGCATTATATTTAGTTAGAATAGTATTTGGGAATCTGTATCCGAAAATGAGTTCAGAGATCCAAAATGACCAACTAAGAAATATCATTGCTGAAGGTATCTATAGCATTAATTGGGATATACATCACTGTTCAAAGACCTATTTGGATTCTAGATCAGCTCCTAGAGTCTTGATTTTCCACAGTAGAGGATAGGCAAATTAGTGGCTCACCTCCCAAAGCTCCTGGTTTGAGCCCCATATATACTGTAAATGCATTGACCTTACCCTTCTATCAGATATCATGGAGGAATTGTTGACCTGGGGCATGAATTGAATTGCATTTTTTTTTTTTTTTGTATGTGAGTACAGGTTGCGGCCTGACTAGATTTCTCGCATATAGGTTGCCCTTCATCACTCAGCAGTGAAGAATGAAAATCAACAGAGCTTTCCCCAGCCTGCTGCTTAAGCAGCTGCTAACAGGCTGAGGCTGCCCAGCCTCAGTAACCCATTAGATGCTGCATTAGCCTGGGAGTCATGCTTAACCAGGCTGTTGCAGGTAAGCCAGACATGCACCAAAATGTTGGGGCATTAAATTAAGACCCTTAAATGTGGGACCTATAATAGAGTTATTTTTATGTCAGAAACAGATACATCAGAGAGCAATCTTAAGGCAAATAAAGCAAATGATACTATTACCATCTGTGAATCTATAGTGCTTTAACGATGTTGGAAATTTTGAATTCAGAAGGCATTTGGAAGCTTGTCGTTTTCCCAAATATTGTGTCCCCCTAATTAGCAACTCTGTTCTCTAGAACAGACACCAATGTACAGAATCAAGTCAGATTTCAGATCACAGCTGAAAGCAGTCTCGATCCTCTAAACTTACTGATTCACAATTTTCTCTGGATAGAAAAGTGATTGTAAGCAAAACTAAAAAACAAAACTAAACACCACCATTTCTTTAAAGCCCAGAGGCCAATGAGGATTTTGTTTGCGCCAATAAAAAATGTTTGCAGTGATGTGAGTAAGACCTTGGAAGCAAACTGTGCTACATAACTGACAATGGATATTCTGTCTATAGGTGGATTTTTAAGGTCTCAGATTAATGTGTGCTTGTGGTTGAGTTTTTGGCAAGACTCCTAAGGTTCAGTGTTATAAATTCTTCATCCCTAAAATCTTAGCAATTCCCCTTTACCTCTTAATTTGAATCTCCTTTTATTGGAGAAAATAATTGCATTCTCTCTATTTCTTTCATGTGCCTTCTTCTGTCTTTTCATTCCAATCAGATCTCTATAAATATCTGATTTTTTTAAATTAAAAAATGCAGCTCTTTTTTGTTGTTGCATTATAGAGAGAAAGCCATGCTTTTACATTTTCCCTGTTCAAGAATATGCTGAATAAAGTTTGCCATCCTTTCCCAGGAGCGTGAATGCTATTAAAATTTTAGATTGTAATCTGATAAAATTTCATCTTATCCTATTGCTTTTCTTAACCACTGCGCCCCCACTCAGCCATCTTAGTACCTAAGACTAAGAAAAAGGGAGTTCATATATTACACAAGTGTTTTTCAATACATTTTTTAAAACTTGGAGGAGATGGTGGTGGTGGTGGTGTGGGGTGTTTCACATACTTTTATAGGACCTCTGAGGCCCAGAGTTTTTAAGTAATCTTTTTGATGTTTTTAGACAGACCATTAAGCTGAGGATAAAAGTCCCAGTGTTCAATATCTGGATACATTAAGCATTAGGTTTAAAATTTACAGCTTTCATTTTGACAAGCAAAATGACACATTTGGTCTCAAGTGCTACCTTGAACTGTTTTTCAGCATGGAGACAGGTTGTCAGGCTGAGGGTGGAGGTCTGTGCTCTTAATCCCTGAGACGCTCCATGGGGTAAACTGCTCCAGCTCATCAGGAAATGCTGATTGAACCCGGGGCAACTGGTTGATGTCTTGTGGGGGCGATGGCAGAAAGCCACCTGGATGCTTATCTCTCCATGGGCTGAGGTCTACTCAAATTCCTTCTTATGTAAATGCAATTCATCTGAAAGAGAAAAAGAGTGAGCCAGACAAGGAGAATGTCTACATGTAGGGGTGGACTTCAACATACTTCCATTTGTATTCTGCCAGTAAGAAGTTCTTCAGAGGATCCTCTTCTTCCTCGGACAAGTTAAATTGCATCTGGGGACTAGGACTTCAGAGAGTTGTCTAAACTAAGTGATACCTAGGGTTAGAAGGTGGAGGGGAAGCCAGGGAGATCATGCTGGGCTGTAGGAGCAGTTAATAGGGAGGTACAAAAATGTGAGGAGAGTGTAATGTGATTCAGGAGATGCAACTGGTATCAGAACTATGGATAAAGATATAACTCTCCTGCCTTCTCTCACTCCAACAGAAGGAGGCTGGAGAGGTAGGCATGGGAAAAATGGAAAAAGTTTTCTAATCTAGGCTAAGGAATGTGAATATTACTTTGAAGACAAAAGATAGAGATAGCAAGGTTAGATGTTGCTTTTGGAAAATGAGTGGTGCTTCTAGGTGCAGAACAGACTGGACTGGAAGGTGTCCACAGGAATCTCGGGTGGAGGTGATGAGTTGTGGAGAGCTACCCCCTGCCAGGGAGGACTGGCATTGTGGCACAAGGTGGGGCAAAGAGGGCAGCCATGAGCAGTATTCTCCAATGGATCTGATGGGATTTGGTGATGGATGTGAAGGGTGAGGGAAAGGGCCATCTGGTTTCCTTTCTTTTCTCAATTTCCTGAAATCTGGAAGGGCAGGAAAGAACTCCACCCCCATTCATGAAATGGAGGCTCCCTATCTTTTTCACATCCTCCCTCTCATATTTCTTTATGTCCACTTCTACCTTACCCCTCTCTCTAAGCCTCTGAGGGAATGAAATACTTACTTCTATCCACTAGGTTTCTGTCTAACTCTGCCTATTTCTGCTTTTCATTTTTGTTTTTGTTTTTCTGCTGCAGTGATACTACCTGGATTTATAATATCTTTATCCTGCATAAATTATTACTGTAAAATCTTTACACTCAAAACTTGATACCTATTCTTTCTCTCCTCTCATTTGCAAATTTGTCCCTCTGCCTATAAACACACTTTAAGGCATGGGAGACTAACATCCTGTGAATTCTTTCCGCATAAGAGCTTATGTTAGTGGCAAATAGTGTGATTATGTAAAATATGCACATTTAATTCAACATTCATTCCTGGCATTGTGGTTTTAAACAAATCTTGCATAAAGAAAATATCAACAGACAGTACAATAAGCCTTAATTGATTTTGACTTCATGTAGTTTAAGATCTGCCATGTCCAGAATGGATAGACTATACAAGTGATGTAACTATCCTGAAGGCAAAATCTGAAAGGAAACTCACAGTGTTAGTTTGCATGTAGGTGTGTGAAGAGAGGGTTACCAAGAAATACAGCCACTTAAAACTTTCAAATAGCAAGCCTTGGTTTTAGCATTAGACTCTGAAATTTTGTGTTTGTAAGCCATGATTGATCTGAAGGGATTGCCCTCAACCTCATCTATTTGCATAAATGATAGAAAAATTCAGGTCTTCCCAAATCAGAATAAATTCTTCACCTTACTGCCCATCTATGAAAGACCAACAAATAAAATGGAAATATACTTAAGATGAGAATGCCCATGAATTAAGAAATTCCCCACAGCATTTTACCCCCATTTAGTAATATTATCACAAAAATAACTTAAGTAGCCTGGGGCCAAGTAATTTTCCCAATAAATAGGATAAATAAATATTATCCAAATCCAGAACATTATAAAAATATCAGAAACACCTACACACTTCACTCTGTCTAGCCTCATCAAGGCAATGACATGTGATCAATTTGGAAAAAACAAATGACGTGATCAATTTGGAAAAAACAAATCCACCACACAACTGGACTGCTGTTTTAATTTCTGTTTTTATTTTCTTCAAATATCTCATGAAAAGGATAAGTTAAGATAAAAAATGAGGGCAGAACATTTGTATTTTTAAAAATCTATGGAACATTCAATATCTGTTCTGCATAAACATATTGGACTGTTGTCTTGGAGGTTTCACCCAGAGAAACATGAGCATGCCTCACATTACAGATGCTTTTCAAATATTTTCTAGGTACATAAAAGAGAAAATATCATCACAAGTAATGAAAGTGAAGCAGGAGGGAAGAAAAGAGGAGGATGGCATTTGGACAGACCCAGCGAGAACACAGAGAGGGAGAGACAAGGAAGGAAAAAAAGATCTTAAACATGGATGTAGGCAATTGATCGTATAGAGATTCTCTTCTAAGCTTAGTTTTCATACCGTGTTTTGCTCTGTTTTGCCATTTGTCTTCAGCTATACTGGGCCTCCGTGCCTTTCTTTTATCTCACAAATATTTGTAAAGGAATTTTTGTAAGATATACTCACAAATAATTGGAAAAGAATAAAAAGGGTTTCTGAAATTCAGAAAATCTGATTTAATTAAATATTTTAGGAGCCCAAGAAGAAGAAAGGCTTACTCAATTAAAATCCATTTTTAGAGGATTTCCTTAGGAAGGGTGTCTGTGTGATAATGCTGGAGGTATGAAATACACTCTAATCTGCCTTGCAGAAGTTATATAAGGTGCAGATAAAGTTGGTGAAGCACACGTATAACAATGCAAAATATATGTCTGTGCTTGCATACATACACACCAGCCTTATAAATACCCAGAACGATAGGCCTAGCTTATTTAAATCAACGAGAGAAAATATTTTAGTCTATTAGATATGTATGTTACAATTTCAGATAAATGTTACCTTTTATCTTACCAAAAGGAGCTTTTCTATCCTAAATTATTAAATCAGTGTTTAAAACTCTTAGAAAAGAAACACCTAGCCAAAGTGCTATCCCACTTACCATTTGAAAAAAAAAGTTACCAGGTATTTATCCACCTAAGTTATGTTAACTCCTTCACTTAGAGCAAAGTGTCGGTTGTAAGCATGTTTCAATGTGGCTGCCCAGCCTGTCACACTCCTTTGGCAAATGACCCCTCCTAAGTCTGCTCACACAGTGGCCCCTGGCAGCCATGTCTGCATTTTTTGACACCATATCTCAAGCCATAGCTGATCAGGTACGTACCTAACCCAAGCTGTCCTGGATATCTGAAGCTCAGATGCAGGAATGTTTATTAGTGCTTGAGAGTGTTATCTGTCAAGCATAAGCATAGGAAAGTACAGTGTGAGGATACCCAAAGAGAAAAAAGAATATGTAGTGGAAGCCATGCAGTCTCTCCCTTTCTCCTCTCTCTCTCTCTCTCTCTCTCTCTCACACACACACACACACACACAGACACACGTATACACAC
>PVKP010034773.1:0-23936 GCA_004027715.1 Plecturocebus donacophilus | reverse complement strand
TGTTCTTGTTGTTCAACACCCACTTATTAGTGAGAACATGTGGTGTTTGGTTTTCTGTTCTTGTGTCAGTTTGCTGAGAACGATGGTTTCTAGGTTCATCCATTTCTCTACAAAGGACACAAACTCATCATTTTTTGTGGCTGCATAGTATTCCATGGTGTATATGTGCCACATTTTCCTTATCCAGTCTATCATTGATGGGCATTTAGGTTGGTTCCAAGTCTTTGCTATTGTAAACAGTGCCACAGTGAACATACACGTGCATATGTCTTTATAATAGAATGATTTCTAATCCTTTGGGTATATACCCAGTATTGGGATTGCTGAGTCAAATGAAATTTCAATTTCTAGGTCCTTGAGGAATCATCACAGTGTCTTCCACAATGGCATCACTAATTTATACTCCCACCAACAGTGTAAAAGTGTTCCTACTTTTCCACAGCCTCTCCAGCATCTGTTGTCTCCAGATTTTTTAATGATCACCATTCTAACTGGTGTGAGATGGTATCTCAATGTGATTTTGATTTGCATTTCTCAAATGACTAATGATGATGAGCATTTCTTTATATGTTTGTTGGTCACATAAATGTCTTCTTTGGAGAAGTACCTGTTTATATCTTTTGGCCACTTTTTGATGGGGTTGTTTCTTTTTTTCTTGTAAATTTGTTTTATATCTTTGTAGATTCTGGATATAGCTCTTTGTCAGAAGGGTAGTTTGCAAAAAATTTTTCCCATTCTATTGGTTGCTGGTTCACTGCAATGATAGTTTCTTTTGCTTGGCAGAAGCTCTGAAGTTTAATTAGATCCCATTTGTCTATTTTGGCTTTTGTTGCCATTGTTTAGGGTGTTTTAGTCATGAAGTCCTTGCCTGTGCCTATGTCCTGAATGGTATTGCCTATGTTTTCTTCTCAGGTTTTATGGTGTTAGGTGCTATGTTTAAATCTTTAATCCATCTGGAGTTAATTTTTGTATAAGGTGTAAGGAATGTGTCCAGTTTCAGCTTTCTGCACATGGTTAACAAGTTTTCCCAACACCATTTATTAAACAGGGAATTCTTTCCCCATTGCTTGTTTTTGTCAGTTTTGTCAAAGATCAGATGGTTATAGGTATGTGGACTTACTTTCAAGGCCTACTTTCAGTTCCATTGGTCTATATCTCTGTTTTGGTACCAGTACCATGTTGTTTTGATTACTGTATTATTTTAGTATTGTTTGAAGTTAGGTATCATGATGCCTCCAGCTCTTGTTTTTGCTTAGGATTGTCTTGGCAATGCGAGTTCTTTTTTGGTTCCATCTGAAGTTTAAGGTGGTTTTTTCCAGTTCTGTGAAGAAGGTCAATGGTTACTAGATGGGGATAGCATTGAATCTATAAATTACTTTGGGCAGTATGGCCATTTTCATGATATTGATTCTCCCTAACCATGAGCATGGAATGTTTTTACATCTGTTTGTGTTCTCTTTTGTTTCCTTATCAATGGTTTGTAGTTCTCCTTGAAGAGGTCCTTCATGTCATTTGTTTGTTGTATTCCTAGGTATTTTATTCTCTTTTTAGCAATTGTGAATGATAACTGGCTCATGATTTGGCTGTCTGTTATTGGTGTATAACAATGCTTGTGATTTTTGCACATTGATTTTGTATCCTGAGACCTTGTTGAAATTGCTTATCATCTTAAGGAGATTTTGGGCTGAGTTGTAAAATGTGGTCTTCTAAATATACAATCATGTCATCTGCAATTAGAGACAATTTGATATCCTCCTTTCCTAATTGAATACCATTTATTTTCTTCTCTTGCTCGATTGTTCTGGCTAGAACTTCCAGTACTATGTTGAATAGGAATGGTGAGAGAGGGCACCCTTGTCTAGTGCCAGTTTTCCAAGGGAATGCTTCCAGTTTATTGAGAGTTTTTAGATAAAGCTTTGTTAAATTTTGTCGAATGTCTTCTCTGCATCCATTGAGATAGTCATGTTGCTTTTGTCTTTGGTTCTGTTTATGTGATGGATTACATTTATTCTTGCATATGTTGAAACAGCCTTGCCTCCCCAGATGAAGCCTACTTGATCATGAGAGATAATCTTTTTGATGCTATTGCTTTCAGTTTGCCAGTATTTTATTGAAGATTTTTGCATCGATTATCATCATGGATATTGGACTGAAATTCTCTTATTTTAATTGTGTCTCTGCCAGGTTTTGGCATTAGGATTATGTTGATCTCATAAAATGAGTTCAGGAGTATTCCCTCTTTTTGTATTGTTTGGAATAGTTTCAGAAGGAATGGTACCAGCTCCTCTTTTTACGTCTGGTAGAATTCGACTGTGAACCTATCTAGACTTGGACTTTTTTTGGTTGGTAGGTTATTAATTGCTGCCTCAACTTAAGACCTTGTTATTTGTCTATTCAGGGATTCCACTTCTTCCTGGTTTAGTCTTGGAGGGTGTGTTTGGGAATTTATCCATTTCTTCTAGATTTACTGGTTTATATGCAAAGAGTTGTTTGTAGTAATCTCTGATGATAATTTGTATTTCTGTGGAATCCGTGGTGATATCCCCTTTGTCATTTTTCATTGCATCTATTCGATTCTTCTCTCTTTTCATTTTGATTACCTTGCTAGTGGTCTATTTTGTTGGCCTTTTCAAAAAACCAGCTCCTTGATTTATTGATTTTTTGAAAGTTTTTTTTGTGTCTCTATCTCCTTAAGTTGTGCTCTGATCTTAGTTATTTCTTGTCTTCTGCTAACTTTTGAATTTGTTTGATCTTGCTCCTTTAGTTCTTTTAATTTTGACAATAGGGTATTAATTTTAGATCTTTCCTTGCTTCTCATGTGGGCATTTAGTGCTATAAATTTCCCTGTAAACACTGCTTTAAATGTGTCTCAGATATTCTGGTACATTGTGTCTTCATTCTCACTGGTTTTGGGGAACACCTTTATTTCTGCCTTCATTTCATTATTTATCCAGTAGTCATTCAGGAACAGGTTGTTTGGTTTCCATGAAATTGTACAGTCTTGTTTGAGTTTCTTAGTACTATATTTTTCTAATTTGATTGCACTGTGGTCTGAGAGACTGGTTGTTATGATTTCCATTTTGCATTTAGTGAGGATTGATTTACTTCAAATTATGTGATCAATTTTAGAGTAAGTGAAATGTGGTGCTGAGAAGAATGTATAATCTATGGATTTGAGGTGGAGAGTTTTGTAGATGTCTGTTAGGTCCACTTGATCCAGATTTGAGTTCAAGTCCTGGATATCCTTGTTAATTTTCTGTCTCGCTGTTCTTTCTAATATTGGCAGTGACATATTAAAGTCTCCCACTATTGTTGTGTGGGAGTCTAAGTCTCTTTGTAGGTTGTTAAGAAATTGCTTTATGTACCTGGGTGCTCCTGTATTGGGTGTATATATGTTTAGGACAGTTAGCTCTTGTATTGATCCCTTTACCATTATGTAATGTCCTTCTTTGTCTCTTTTCATCTTTGTTGTTTTGAAGTCCGTTTTATTAGAGATTAGGATTACAACCCCTGCTTCCCCCCTCCCTCCCCTCCATTTGCTTGGTAAATCTTCCTCCATCTCCCTATATTGAGTCTATGTGTGTCCTTGCACATGAGATTGGTCTCCGGAATACAGCACACTAATGGGTCTTGACTTTTTATCCAATTTCCCAGTTTATATCTTTTGATTGGGTCATTTAGGCCATTTACATTTAAGGTTTATATTGTTATATGTGAATTTGATCCTGCCATTTTGATACTAGCTGGTTGTTTTGCCCATTAGTTGATGCGGTTTCTTCATTGTGTCGATGGTCTTTACCACTTGTTAATTTTTGCAGTGGCTGGTACTGGTTGTTTCTTTCCATGTTTAGTGCTTCCTTCAGGAGCTCTTGTAGGTCAGGTCTGGTGGTGACAAAATCTCTCAGCAATTGCTTGTTCATAAAGGATTTTATTTCTCCTTCATTTATGAAGCTTAGTATGGCTTGATATGAAATTCGGGACTTGAAGTTCTTTTTTTAAGGATGTTGAATATTGACTCCCACTCTCTTCTGGCTTGTAGGGTTTCTGCTGAGAGATCCGCTGTGAGTCTGATGGGCTTTCCTTTGTGGATAACCTGACTCTTCTCTCAGGCTGCTCTTAGCATTTTTTTCCTTCATGTCAACCTTGGTGAAGCTGATGATATGTGTCTTGAGGTTGCTCTGTTTGTGGTGTTCTCTATATTTTCTGGATGTGAATGTTGGCCTGCCTTTCTAGGTTGGGTAAGTTCTCCTGAATGATATCCTGAAGAGTGTTTTCCAGCTTGGATTTGTTCTCCCTGTCACATTCAGGTACACCGATGAAATGTAGATTAGGTCTCTTCACATAATCCCATATTTCCTGGAGGCTTTGTTCATTTCTTCTAAGTCTTTTTTCTCTGATCTTGCCTTTTCGTTTTATTTTATTGAGATGATCTTCAATCTCTGATATCCTTTCTTCTGCTAGATTGACTCTGCTATTGAAACTTGTATATGGTTTGCAAAGTTCTTGTGCTGTGTTTTTCAGCTCCATCAAGTTGTTTATGTTCTCTAAGTTGGTTATTCTAGTTAAGCATTTCACCTAACCTGTTTTCAAGGTTCTTAGTTTCTTCATTGGGTTAGAACATGTTCCTTTAGCTCAGAGAAGTTTGTGATAATCCACCTTCAGAGGCCTCCCTCTGTCATTTCATCAAACTTACTCTCCATCCAGTTTTGTTCCCTTGCTGGTGAGGAGTTGTGATCCCTTGGAGGAGGAGAGGTGTTCTGGTTTTTGGTGTTTTTATCTTTTTGTGCTGATTTCTTCCCATCTTCACGGATTTATCTACCTTTAGTCTTTGAGGTTGGTGACTTTCGGATGAGGTCTCTGAGTGGAGGTTCTTTTTGTTGATGTTGAGACTATTTTTTTCTGTTTTTTAGTTTTCCTTCTAATAAGCCCCTCTGTTGCAGGTCTGCTGGAGGTTCACTCCAGACCCTGCTTGCCTGGGAATCACCTGCAGGGGGTGCAGAACAGCAAGGATTGCTGTGTCTTCCTTCCCCTGGTAGCTTGATCCCAGAAGGGTACTCACTGGATGTCAGCCAGAGCTCTCCTGTGTCTGGTGACTCTTTGGATATACAGGGGTCAGGGAGCCAGTTGAGAAGGCAGTCTGTCCCTTGTCAAAGCTCAAATGCTATGCCAGGAGCTTTGTTACTCTCTTCAGAAATACTAGGCAGGAACGTTTAAGTCTGCACAAAACTCCCAGCTCATTTTCCCAGGTGCTCTGTCCTGGAAAGGTGTGGCTTTATTTATAAGTTTCTGAGAGGTTGCTTCCTTTTTTTTCAAAGATTTTCTGCCCAACAAAAAGGGAATCAAATCACAGTCTGCCTGCAGAGGCGTTTTTGAGCTGACACTGGCTCCGGGCTCCCCCGAGCTTCTTTTGCTTTTTTTTTTTTTCTTTGTTTTACTTTATTTTTACACTCTTTTTGCTTTTGTTTACACAGGTAAGGTTAGAGCAGCCGTGGTAATGGCAGATGTCCCTCCTCCCAGGGAGCTCGATTGTCCCGGGTGGAGTTCAAACTGCTATGCTGGCTGTGAAAATCCGTGGTAATGGCAGATGTCCCTCCTCCCAGGGAGCTCGATTGTCCCGGGTGGAGTTCAAACTGCTATGCTGGCTGTGAAAACCCCAAGCCAGTGGGATTCAGTTTACTTGTATCTATAGGGGTGGGACCCACAGAGCCAGATCACCTGGCTTTCTGCCTTCAACTCACTTTCTCTCAGGTGTATGGGTGCCTCTGTCTCACAAGTGCTCCAGGAGCCAGTCAAAACAACTGCTGAGATTTTTGCCAGGAACTCACTGCTGCAGCTGAATCAACAGCCCAGATTTGTCCTGAAAATTTGTGGCGCCTATTGGCATGCGGGGATCTCCTGGTCTGTGGGCTGCAAAGACCACCGGGGAAGCGCAGCATCAAAACTGGAGCTCTGGAGTGGCCAGACATCCCCAGAGGCCTCCGTTGGGTAGAAGGGAGTGCCCTCCAGCTCGTTGCACTTCCTGGGTGAGACTATGCCCCACCCTGCCTCGGTTCACCCTCCTTGGGCTACACCCACTGTCTAACCAGTTCTATTAAGGTGAACTTGGTACCTTGGTTGAAAAAGCGGAGGTTACTTGCCTTCTGAGTTGCTCTCACTGGGAACTGTACCCCTGAACTGTTCCTGTTTGGCGATCTTGGTGGAAATCCCCCTGTTTTAAGTTTTTTTTTTAATAGATTCTGGATATTAGACCCTTCACAGAGCATAGTTGGCAAATGTGTGGTTTCTTTTTAATTCTGTAGGTTGTCTGTTTACCCTATTAATAGTTTCTTTTTTTAATGAAGAAACATTTAGTTTAATTAGGTCCCATTTGTCAATTTTTGCTTTGGTTGCAATTGCTTTGGTACGTTCATTGTGAGGTCTTTGCCAGTTTGTAGGTTTAGAATGGTATTTCCTAGATTATCTGTCAGTGTTTTTGTTTATTTATTTTTACAACTTTAAGTTTTATATTTAAGTCTTTAGTTTAAGCCCTGTATATGGAATAAGGATGGAATCTGGTTTTAATCTTCAACATAGTACTAGCTAGTTATTTCAGCACCATTTATTAAAAAGAGATTTCTTCCCAAATTCTTTTTGTCTGCTTTTTTAAAGGTCAGATGGTTGTAGTTGTGTGACATTATTTCTAGGCCTGTATTGTGTTGCATTGGTACAATGTTGCATTGGTTACTGTAGCCCTGTAGTATAGTTTGAGGTTGGTAATGTTATGCTTTCAGTTTATTCTTTATGCTTAGGATTGCATTGGCTATTCGTTTGTTGTTGTTGTTGTCCTTTCTTATGAAATATAAAATAGTTTTTGTTGTTCTGTTAAAAATAGTATCGTGGTTTAATAGAAATAGCATTAAATCTATAAATTTTGTTGGGCAGTATGACCATCTTAATAATATTGATCTTTTCTATATTATCTGATCAATAATATTGATCTTTATGAGTATAAAATGGTTTTCCATTTCTTCATTTCATTTTTGACTTCTTTTTCAGTGTTTTTTATAATTTTTTTTGAAGAGATTTTTCACCTCCCTCATTAGCTGTATACCTAGATATTGTGAATGGAATTTTTTTTTTAAAGTTTGACTTTGATTTTTGTTGTTGTTGTTGTACAGGAATGCTACTGACATTAGTATATCTATTTTGTATTTTGAAGCTCTGCTAAAGTTGCTTGTCAGTTTAAAGAGCTTTTCCACTGAGACTATAGGATATTCTAAAGATGAAATTAGATCACCTGCAAATAGAGATAATTTGACTTCTTCTCTTTCTGTTTGAATGTTTATATTTTTTCTCTTGCTTGGTTGCTCTGGCTGGAACTTCGAATTCTACGTTAAGTAAGAGTGATGAGAGAAGGCAGTTTTGTCCTTCTCCAGTTTTCAAGGAGAAATGCTTCCAGCTTGTTTTCATTCAGCATTTTGGCTTTTGGTTTATCATAGATAACTCATTATTTTGAAGTATGTACCTTCAATGCATAGTTTGTTGAGAGCTTCTAACAAAAAAAATGTTAAATTTTACTGAAAGGTTTTTTCTGCATCTATTGAAATAATTTTCTGTTTTTTAATGTTTAGTTTTGTTTATGTGATTTATAGCATTTATTAATTTTTGTATGTTGAACCCATCTTGCATCCCACAGATAAAAACATAGTTGAACATAGTGGATTAGTTATTTGATGTACAGCTAGATTTGGTTTGCTGGTATTTTGTTGAGGATTTTTTCATCAATGTTTATCAAAGATATTGGCTTCAAGTTTTCTATTTTTGTTTTATCTCTGCCAGATTTTGGCATAAGAATGATGTTGTTCTTATACAATGACTTGATGAGGTGTCCCTCTTTCTCAATTTATTTGAAATAGTTTTAGTAGAAATGGTACTAGGTCTTCTTTGTATATCTGGTAGAATTCATCTGTGAATCTGTTTGGTACTGAGCCTTTTTTGGTTGGTAGGCTATTTATTACAAATTCAGTTTTGGAGCTTGTTATTGGTCTATTCAGGGACTCAATTTCTTTTTTGTTCACTCTTGGGAGGATGTATTTGTCTAGAAATGTATCCATTGTTTTCTAGATTTTCTAGTTTGTGTGCATAGAGCTGTTCATTCTAGACTTCAGTTGTTATTTATATTTTTGTGGGGTCAGTAATAATGTCACTTTTGTCATTTCAAATTTGAAGTTTCTTTTTTTTTTTAAATTAATCTAGCTGGTAAACTATTTAACTTATAATTTTTTAAAAACATTTAATTCTTAGATTATTTAATCTTTTGTATAGTTTTTAATGTCTAAATCTCCTTTATTTCAGATCTGATTTTGGTTATTGCTTGTCTTCTACTAGCTAGAGAGTTGATTTGCTCTTGCTTCTTTCATTCTTTTATTGATGATATTAAGTTTAAATTGAGCTCTTTATACCTTATGGATGTGAACATTAAATAGTATAAATTTTCTTGTTAACATTATCTTAGCTGTGTTGCAGAGATTCTGTTATGTTGTATCTTTGTTCTCATTTGTTTCAAAGAATTTCTTAGTTTCTGCCTTCATTTCGTTATTTACCTCAAAGTCATTTAAATGGAGGTTGTTTAATTTCCATGTAATTGTGTAGTATCAAATGTTTTTTAAAATTGAACTGTATTTTTATTAAGCTGTAGTCTGTATGTGTGATTGGTATGATTTTGGGATTTTTGAATTTTCTGAGAATTATTTTATTTCTGATTGTGTGGTCAATGTTTTGTTTTCTTTTTTTTTTTGAAACAGTCTCCCTGTGTCACTCAGGCTGGAGTACAGTGATGCGATCTCAGCTCACTGAAACTATGCCTCCCAGAATCAAGCAATTCTCTTTCCTCAGCCTCCAGAGTAGCTGAGAATACAGTTTCCTATTATGAAACCCAGCTCATTTTTGTATTTTTAGTAAAGAAGGGGTTTTACCATGTTGGCCAGGCTGGTCTCGAACTTCTGACCTCATATGATCTGTCTGCCTCAGCCTCCCAAAGTGCTGGGATTACAGGTATGAGCCACTGCACTCATCTGTGTTGTCAATAAATTGAGTATATGCCATATGGTAATAAAAAGAGTGTATATTGTTTTTAGATGGAGAGTTTTGTAAATGTATATTTGGACTATTAGGTCAAGTGTTGAGTTTAGGTCCAAATATCTTTGTTAATTTTCTGTCTTAAAAATCTGTCTAATTGTCTGTGGGTTATTGTAGTCTACCACAGTTATTGTGTCAGAATCTAAGTCTCTTTATCCGACTCGAAGAACTTGATTTATTCATATGCAACCATGAACTTTTTATAACACTTTTTATCTTCTGCTTTTTTGCCCATAAACATTCTTCCAAGTGTACCGTGTGCCCAGGGCTACTCCTTAGATGCCTGAATCTAGTGTCTACTAAAATTCAGATGTCTAAGGGTTCAAAAACATGTCCAGAGACCTGGCTTCTTTAGGAGAAAATGTAAATGAGAAATAAGTAGCTTTATTTTCCTATCTGAAAATCAGGGGGATATTTTGCTTATCTCCCTTAAAGCATTTAGATTAGGTTTTTTCTGTGCTTTTTAGAAAATATGTGTAAATAGTTGTATCAGCTAAATAAACATCTTCTCATTCTTATTGACTGAGGATTGTATTCATTTAGAACCTCAGATTTAATTGCTTTGTTTTTTTGCTTTGGCAAAGATTTATATTTTCTATATTTAGTCTTTTAAAATAGACAGATTTGTTTAGATTAAAGCTCATTGTAAGAGAACACAAAAGTTGAACACAAGGATGGGATTAAATTTAGCATTACACAATGAAAATGTCTAAAAGATACTGATGAAGTTAGTTTGATAGGAAAGTGATTATCCAAGGTAATTAAGGAATACTTGCAGGAATAAGTACTTACACTGCAAAATCAAAAGCAGTTCCAGTATATTAACTGAAGAGTGCAGTCTGTAGTTGTACTTTGACTTCTGTTTATTACTTTAGAACAATTAGCATAGTTATGTGTAGTGCTTGTAGACAACATGCATTTACATAAATTAAACAATATTCTTTATAAGAGCATAATATTTACTTTGAATACATTTCTTTCTTTCTTTTTTTTTTTGAGATGGAGTTTGACCCTTGTTGCCCAGGCCTGAGTGCATTGGTGTGAGTGATCTCAGCTCTCTGCAACCTCTACCTCCAGGAATCAAGTGATTCACCTGCTTCTGCTTCTTGAGCTGGGATTACAGGCACCTACCACCATGCCAGCCTTTTTAAAAATTTACTTTTATTTATTTATTGTTTTGTATTTTTAATAAAAACAAGGTTTCATGATGTTGGCCAGGCTGGTTCGGAACACCTGACCCCAGGAGATCCACACACCTTGGCCTCCCAAAGTGCTGAGATTACCGGCAAGAGCCTCCACACCTGGCCTAAATACATTTCTTAAATAATTATATTAATATTGTCATTAATACTTTTGATATATAAATTGTTTTAATTCAATTATGGTTAAAGACAATTTTTAAAAAATCCTACATATATTATGACTACTACATTAAAATTATTTATACTTAGATATTTATATCTAGTATCCAAAATAAATTTACTACCAAATTGTTACAGGAGATATTAGTCTGACACACTCTTTAATTTATCTAGTAGAGATAAATTTAGGCGAGCATAAGTTGGTGTCTTTCATTTTACTAAATTTGAATGCTGCTATTACAGGACAAAAAACTATTACAGAGCAAATAAACACAAGTGATGTGGCCATCCAAACACTATAATAGCTCTTCCGTTACCTGTGTTCCAAGCTTGAATATATTCCACTATATGAACAAAGTCAGAGTCCAAGTCTCCATCAAACAGTGTTGGTGAAAATTGTCAGATGTATATCAATATAGTTTCCCCATTCAATGGCAGGAGATGACAGAGCAGCTGAGATAAAAGAGAAACTTATAAAATTCTGCCGAGAGTATGAACCTTTCTTCATAGTGCTTATGTTTCTCATGCTGAGAGTTGCTGTACACTTTGGGTGTTTAGAGATAAATTTCTCTTTATTTATTTATTTATTTATTTTATTGCATTTTAGGTTTTGGGGTACATGTGAAGAACATGCAAGATTGTTGCATAGGTACACACATAGCAGTGTGATTTGCTGCCTTCCTCCCCATCACCTGTATCTGGCATTTCTCCCCATGCTATCTCTTTCCAACTCTCCATACCCTGCTGTCCCTCCCCTATTTCCCCCCAATAGACTCCAGTGTGTGATGCTCCCCTCCCTGTGTCCATGTGTTCTCATTGTTCAACACCCGCCTATGAGTGAGAACATGTGGCATTTGATTTTCTGTTCCTGTGTAAGTTTGCTGAGAATGATGGTTTCTAGGTTCATCCATGTCCCTACAAAGGACACGAACTCATTGTTTTTTATGGCTGCATAGTATTCCATGGTGTATATGTGCCACATTTTCCCTGTCCAGTCTATCATCGATGGACTTTTGGGTTGGTTCCAAGTCTTTGTATTGTAAACAGTGCCACAATGAACATTCATGTGCATGTGTCCTTATAGTAGAACGATTTATAATCCTTTTGATATATACCCAGTAATGGGATTGCTGGGTCAAATTGAATTTCTATTTCTAGGTCCTTGAGGAATCGCCACACTGTCTTCCACAATGGCTGAACTACTTTATACTCACAACAACAGTGTAAAAGTGTTCCTATTTCTCCACATCCTCTCCAGCATCTGTTGTCTCCAGAATTTTTAATGATTGCCATTCTAACTGGCATGAGATGGTGTCTTAATGCAGTTTGGATTTGCATTTTTCTAATGACCAGTGATGATGAGCATTTTTTCATATGTTTGTTGGCCTCATATATGTCTTCTTTTGTAAAGTGTCTGTTCATATCCTTTGCCCACTTTTGAATGGGCTTGTTTGTTTTTTTTTCTCGTAAATCTGTTTTAGTTCTGTGCAGATTCTGGATATTAGCCCTTTGTCAGATGGGTGGATTGCAATTTTTTTTCCCCATTCTATTGGTTGCTGATTCACTCTAATGACTGTTTCTTTTGCTGTGCAGAAGCTGTGGAGTTTGATTAGGTCCCATTTGTCTATTTTGACTTTTGTTGCCAGTGCTTTTGGTGTTTTGGTCATGAAGTCCTTGCCTATGCCTATGTCTTGAATGGTTTTGCCTAGATTTTCTTCTAGGGTTTTTATGGTGTTAGGTCTTATGTTTAAATCTATAATCTGTTTGGAGTTAATTTTAGTGTAAGGTGTCAGGACTGGGTCCAGTTTCTGCTTTCAACTAGATACATTGTTGAATTAAGAATCATATAATTGGGGCCAAAGTGCAGTGGCTCACACCTGTAATCCTAGCACTTTGGGACACTGAAGCAGGTGGATCATGTGGTCGGTAGTTCAAGACCAGCCTGGCCAAGATGGTGAAACCCTGTCTCTATTAAAATAAAAAAATTAGCCAGGCATGGTGGTAGGTGCCTAAAATTCGAGCTACTCAGGAGGCTGAGACAGGGAGTTTCTTGAATGTAAGAGGGGGAGTTTTCAGTGAGCCAAGATCACGCCACTACACTCCAGCCTGGGTGATAGAGCAAGACTCCATCTCAAAAAAGAAAAAAAAAAAGAATTATAAGATTGGTGCAATAAATAGATGTGTGCAAGAAACCTTAGGCTTTACTTGGGCCACTTTATATTATTGTGATTTCTGATGTCATTATCTTAAGAGACATTTAGGGACAGAGTAATTGTTTTTACTATTTTCATTTTACCTTGCTAAGAATGCATAGTTATCTTCTAAGAAAATTATCCTAGAAAATTTTAAAAGATTTGTTTTAATTGCCTATTAGTATATGTTATAAAATTGAAGACACAGTGGCTAAAAATATTAAAATTACACAAACTCTGGCATTTAAGTTTCTCTTATGTAAACATAGGAAAAACAGAACTGGAAGTGCCCCTGAGAGGCATAGAGAGCAGAATTCTACATAGGTACTCTCCCTAACCCAGTTCTGTTCAGAGTCACCTTATTTGGGGGCTTCATTTAGGTTTGTCCCCACCCTGGAGTCTTGCCTCACAGAATTGATTAGAGCATATCAGAGTTTTGGGTGGTGAATCTTGGCACTTTTCTCTTCTATCTTCCCCCTCCCCTCCTCTCCCTTTATTTCTTTTTTGACAGAGCCTTGCTGTGTAGCCCAGGCTGGAGTGCAGTGCTGTGATCTCAGCTCACTGCAACCTCTGTCTCTGGGGTTCCATGCGATTCTTCTGCCTAAGCCTTCTTCGCTCACCACCACACCCAGCTAATTTTTGTATTTTTAGTAGAGATGGGGCTTCACTGTGTTGGCCAGGTTACTCTCAAATTTCTGATCTCATAATCCACCAGCCTCAGCCTCCCAAAGTGCTCGAATTGCAGACATGAGTCACTGTGCCCTGATGAATCCTGCTACCTTTCTAGAACTGTTGCGTACAATTTCCTGAAGCCCAAAAGGAGATAAACGGAAAAAATAAAATATGTATTTTAAGGTCTTAATTTTTAAATTTTCTATTAAAACCAGTGCTTGCAGAGACTCTCCATTTAGCAACTTGTTTTCTATCCCTTCAGATCCAGGAGTTGTTAAATGATTAACAAGAAAGTAAACATAAATCCAATAACAATTTTCTAAACTACATTAACCTCTTTTTTCTGTATCCCTCTCATCTGTCTTTATTTAGTTTTTATTCTATACATTTTGTTAAACAATCAGTTACAGAGAAACAGAAAAGTAAATAAAAATACTAGGCCCTTTATTTAAATAATGGGAATTATTAGAGACTTAGTACCAATCCAAGGGTTTTATGAAGATTAAATCTCAGAATATGTTATTCCAAGCACAGTTCTTTGTAACATACTCTTGATCACATAGTACTTCTTGCTTTATAAATGTTGCATTAATACCTGTGTAACATGCTGTTTTCCAAATGCAGACTTATTTAGGCATTACTTCTTCCTAAAGATCCAGCAAATAATATGATATTGTAGGATGGAGATTGGTTGTCTTCATTTGTACCAAAATTATATGTGTTGTGACAAGAGTGCTGAGTGTAAGGGATTCTGTGCTTTGCTGATTTTCTCTGACTAATTCTAATGATGAGCCCAGGGGGAGCAACATTAGCATTGACAGTGGACTTGGTTAAAACACACACTTATGGACCCTTTGCAAACCTCCAGAATCACATTACCTAGAGTGGGGACAAAATTATCAAGAGATTTATAAGGTCAATCAAACTTGAGAGGTAATTTTTAGCTAAGTGGTTATCAGCCCAGGCTTCTAATTAGAATTACATGGCTGATTTGCAGAAATCTCTTTCCTTGTGTTTATGGGCCAGAGAAACTGGTAAAAACAGGTTCTTTCATTTACTGGATGTTTGACAAAATATTCTTATCAGGCCAAAAACAGTTAAATACTGGTGAATTTGTTAGAAATTCAGAAACTCGATCCTTATTTCAGATCTTCTGAAAAAAATAATTTGCAAGACAAGATCTCCAGTTCATTGTACATATTGAAATTTGAGAGGTACCTTCTAACTCAACATGACTTTTTCATCTGAAAAATGTAAAGAGCTCATTTTGTTTGATGGAAATACAGCACTCAAAAACATACATTTGTGTTTATGCCCTGAATTTTATACTTTGTAATCCAAAAAACTTATATATTCACTGATGTTGTGGGTTATGCTAGTCTCTTTACACAGAGTTAGAGAATACATTAGAATATATTTCTGTGTTGAGAATTATTTTATATAATTCATTCACTCCCATAAGTTAGAAGCACTTCTTTTTACTCTCATTTTATCTTGAGTCAAATTAAAAATTCTGCCCATGGCCGCTTGATAAATGTGTGTGTTTGTGTGTGTGTGTGTGTGTGTGTGTGTATTTATCAGGGACCATTGACATTTATGGACGTGGCCATAGAATTCTCTCTTGAAGAGTGGCAATGCCTGGACACTGCACAACAGAATTTATACAGAGATGTGATGCTAGAGAACTACAGAAACCTGGTCTTCCTCGGTGAGAATAACTTCAATACACATTCATAATATATCCTAAAGGTTTTATTTTATTTGTATAATGTTTTTGGTTAATTTTGCTTTGTATAGATAAGTTTAAGATTCCTGTTTTGAAAAAAAAAGTTTGGATATTTGTGTAGAGAGAAATATCTTCAAGATATTTCATGTTGCTCTGAATTATCCACATTTCTAAGCAGATCTGTATTTTTCATTCTAAATTATTGGTAATGACAGAAAGTTGGTGGCTTAAAATACTATTTCCTACACTTAAAAATCTAATAATTGCCCCCCTCCAATTTTTTTTTTGTTGTTGTTTGTTTTGTTTTTCAGATGGAGTCTTGCTCTGTTTTTATGCTGTAGTGCGGTAGTGCAAGCTTGGTTCACTGCAGCCTCCACCTCCTGGGTTCACACAATTCTCCTGCCTCAGTCTCCTGAGTAGCTGGAATTACAGGCACACACCACAACCTCCTGCTACTTTTTAAAATATTTTTAGTAGAGATGGGGTTCCAGCATTTGTCCAGGCTGGTCTCTATCTCCTGGCCACAGGTGATCTGCCTGCCTCTGTCTTTCATACTGCTGGGATTACAGGTGTGAGCCACTCACCAGTTTTTGATTCAGTAGTACTAGGTAGTTAAATTAAGAACATACAAATTTAGACTGGGCACGTTGGCTCATACCTGTAATCCCAGGACTTTGGGAGGCCAAGGTGGGCAGATCACCTGAGTTCAGAAGTTTGCTACCAGCCTGACGAACATGGGGAAACCCCGTCTCTACTAAAAATACAAAATTTTATGTGTGCATGGTGGTGCATGCCTATAATCCCAGTTACTCGGGAGGCTGAGGCAGAATAATTGCTTGAACCCGGGTGGTGGAGGTTGCAGTTAGCCGAGATTGTGTCATTGCAATCCATCCTGGACAACGAGAGCAAAACTTCATCTCAAAATAAATAAATATATATATATATATACACACACACACACAAATTTAAAATATTTTCTAAATATTTAAAAATTTCTATTGTAAATTATTATTTTAGGATTTATGAGGATATTCTATTATATCATTCTTACAGAGCAAATTACTAACTTGAGAACTGGAGAATATGAGCAACATTCATGTTTCTTTATTTTTAATAAAACAGGTACTGCTTTGTCTAAGCCAGACCTGATCACCTATCTGGAGCAAAGGAAAGAGCCTTGGATGAAGAGGCATGAGACTGTAGCCAAACCACCAGGTATGTGAGAATGAATGCAACAGATGAGAGGTCCAAAAGTCGATGAGAAAGTCAGTCTTTAAAATGTGATTTGGGAAGCTGTGTTCCAAAGGAAATAGCTTCTGAGATGCCTGAGGACTTTGTAGTTTGCTCTCACACAGAGGTAGCTTCTGTCTCATGTTTTTAAATTTTCTAAAGATTCTACTTTTTCTTTGGTGATTTTTCAAGTTTACAGTGAGAGCCCAAAGTCCTCTTCATGAAGTATAAGAGACTGCACAATCTGACTGCTTTTCCATTGTTATGGGGAACACAAAAATATCTGCATAATTTTGAGAAACTTCTATGTTAAACTCTTGTTTTAAATTCTCTTTTAGCATCATTCCTGAAATGTGTGAGTGGTGGTTTATATCCCATCTTTGTTGTTGCTGTTCATTTTTCTACACAGTCCATCCACTTTTTATTATAATAGTCTTGAAACACAGTTTAAAATCATAAAGTATGATGTCCTTCTGCTTTATTAATTTTCCTCAAGAGTGCTTTGGCTATTCAAAGTTTATTGTAGTTTCATGTAAATTTTACAATTGTATTTTTCATTACTTTGAGAAAAATACCACTAAAATTTTGAAAGGGAGTTTATTGAATTGATAGACTACTTTGGATAATATGGCGCTTTAAAAATATTTATTATTTCAATCCATAGACATAAAATTTAAATTTATTTTTGTCTTTAATATTTTTATTGATATCATATCTTTTGTTGTAAATATTTTTTATATCTGGTTAGTTTTTTCTTAGAAATTTATTGTTTTATAATAGAAAAACAATGCTATTCCAAATAGATTGTTTTTCTATTATATCAGAGAGTTTGTTTTAAGTATATGGAACCATAACTTATACTTGTAATTTAATTTTATTATACTTTTCTAATTTAATGAGTGTTTATTAGTTTAGACAGGTTTCAATGTACTGTTTATAGTTTTTTGTATATGATAATGTAATCTAGAAACAGCAACTCTGTCTGAAGCCAGGGCTTTTCTGGGCCTCAGAAGAAAGTAAGTGCATTACAGTTGGTCCATCGGGTGGCCATGGGCAGGCCAAAAGGAGGCACCAGAAGTCCCTGCTGTGGTCTGTGGGCCCCTAAAGGTGGCACTCTACAAGAGATTCACTCTTTTCTGCTAAGGAATCTGTCTGCCTCCTGCTGCCGTTTATGGCCCCTCGGCTTGAATAAAACCCTGATCTGAGATTGGAGTGTGCAGACTCTGGGAGAGGAGAGAGGCCATGAAGCAGGAGCAGACAGCTCCAAGCCAGCAAAAATGGGAGAGGACCTTCCCAGGACTCCAAGGATGTAGGCAACAGAGATGCTGATGTCTTCTACCTGGGAGGGTGGCTGCAACTGCACCCACAAAGCTCCAACCCCACCAACTCAAAAGGGACAGAGCTCCTGCTTGTCCTTGTGGAGCAGGAGATCCAGGTCTGTAGCCGTGAGTCAGACAGCTGCTGCTGCACTGGGGAGGGAAGATCCTGCTCTCCCTCAGTGAAAGAAACATGTTTGACAAAAGACATTTAGTCCCCTTTGTGATTTACAATGACCTAACACAATAACTTTAATTATGATTGATAACACAAACTCAGACATCAGAACTCTAGGAATTTCATACAATTTTTGGAACACACATTAACATTTTCACTAAAATATTACCTGAAAATCAAACACTACCTGACCAATAATCCTATGTCAATAAACATGTCATATAATCCTGTTTACCTCTCCCTTGGATGTCCCAGTGGCCCTCTGTTGCATCCAAACTATGGGTTAGAAAAGACAGTTTTGAAGCTGTAAAGGCTCAAAACACTTAACAGAAATTTAGATTACCACAAGTCATCTGTTTAAAGACATAAAGTTGAGTTTTCTTGTTGTTGTTTTTTTAAGCACAAAGTCGTCAAGGGAAAGTCTAGTTTTTCAGTCTGTTTCTTGTCTTCACCTTTTTTTTTTAGATGGTTTATTCATAAATCAAAGAAAAATCTTTTTTCAAGGGAAAGAAAGCCAAATTTCACACTTGAATTAGTTATTATTGTCAACCCCAACTTTTTAAATAAAACCTTATAGATAATTTTATCCAATCTTAACCAGTTTGACCATGAGGTGTGATTCTTATTAAACTTTTATAACCCTTTACAAATTTATGTTAAAGAGTAGGTCAGTGCCTTAAGACACCCTTGTGCTTTTATTCCAGTGTTCAATTTATGGAAAAGCCAAATAATACTTTTTTGAATTCAGTCAATATGTTCACACATAGATTCTCTTTATAATTTTTATTAACTTTCCATAACTTGTTTAAACCTTTAGTTGTAACTTATTTAAAAACACTCCTTTAACCCTCTAAACTAGGCAAAAACTTGCATTTTACACCTTCTTACTTTCTTTTACTAAAGACATATTTCATTTTCCTTACACACTTTGCATGCAAATCTGTTTTCAGTAGTCTCAATTAGATGTTATAATGGCAACTGTTAGCAATCTTTAATTTTGGTGAAATGCCTAGCAAGTTATTTTAGTTTTATGGACTTAGGTGCAGATCAGGTTTTACTGTTTCTGGCATAGCTACAGACATAGCATATGTTTCCTGCTCTTATCAACATGTAAAGCAAAAAAGTCAAAAAACTTTCAAAAGCTAAAGAAGCAGTTAGTGACCTTAAAATATTAAAGCAACCTAGTTTCTGAGTTGAATAATTTGGAATGTATGTCTACATTTTGAAGACAGTTATATTTTTATTTTAGCAATAATTTTAAAGCTAGCTTATTTACTTAAGTTATACTTAAGTCATATGTATTTAAAAATTGCTGGCTGGCTGCATTGGCTAATGTCTGTAATTTCAGCGCTTTGGAAGACCGAAGCAGGCAGATCACCTGAGGTCCGAATTTTGAGATTAGACTGACTAAGATTGTGAAACCCCATCTGTACTAAAAACACAAAATTAGCTGGATGTGGTGGTGCACCTGTAATCCCAGCTACTTGGGAGGTTGAGGCAGGAGAATTGCTTGAATCTGGAAGGTGGAGGTTGCAGTGAGCTAGAATAATACCACTGCATTCAGGCCTGGGTGACAGTGAGACTCTCCAAGAAAAGAAAGAAAGAAAGAAAGAAAGAAAGAAAGAAAGAAAGAAAGAAAGAGAAAGAAAGAAGAAAGAAAGAACAAACTTGCTTACACTTGCACTCTTACTTACAGACCAATTTGGTAGACACAACATTTAACAATAAGTATATAAACAAACACATCTAGACATGTATACACACAAACTAAGAGCTAACAGCTTGAAACCCTACCCATGACAAAGCAGTACAATCTCAGTGGTTTTATTTTGTTTAGCCCAATACATAATCCAATAAAGGTTGTGAAAAAATTTTGGCTAAGGCAGTTTAAAGGCCCAGCCTCTCCAGACTCCAAGGAAGTCTGGGGCCAAAAAGCACCAAAGGAGAGCATCAGATGTTAACTAAACCGCCTGCTTAGAACCACAGCACAAAAGCCTATATACATACAATGCCATTTCACTTTCCCATTCAGCAGTAAACTCCACATTACATACAGTGTTGTGGGTGAAGTGGTATTGTAAATGTCAGAATTTTTTTTTTCTTCTTGAGATGCAGTTTCACTCTTGTTGCCCAGGCTGGAATACAATGGTGTGATCTCACCTCATTGCAACCTTTGCCTCCCAGTTTCAAGCAATTCTCCAGCCTCAGCCTCCCAAATAGCTGGGATTACAAGTATGTGCCACCATGACCAGCTAACTTTTGTACATTTAGTAGAGATGGGGTTTCTCCTTGTTGGTCAGACTCTCTCCAACTCCTGACCTCAGGTGATCCGCCTGCCTTGGCCTCCCAAACTGCTGGGATTACAGGCATAATCCACCGTGCCCAGCCTGAGAGAAAATTCTGAGTAAGGTTTAGTAGCAGACCTCAGAATATCTGCCAGGGGGGTCCCTTTTGGATTCAATTATAGAGTGTTAGACATCTCTAACGTTAGGAGGGAACTGGTGTCACTTTATGTTTTCCTTCCAGTGGCAATGACTTATTATGAGATTTATAAGACCACATTTTCCTGTGCTAACCATCCCACTAGAGTGATAGCCATGAGCTAAGAGGCATCATAGCTTTATTATTTTCAAAATATTTTACCTAAGTGCATGAGTCCAAAAAAATTCAGACCAGCCTGGTAAACATATAAAGAACTACTCTCTACAAAATATTTTTTAAAATAGCCAGGCATGGCTGGGACTGTGGTCCCAGAAACTTGGGAGATTGATGGGACAGAACTACTTGAGCCTGAGTCATTCAGGCTACAGTGATTCATAATTGTGCCATTGCACTTCATCTTGGAATCTTGGATGACAAAGTAATATTCTACCTTTTTTTCTTTTTTTGAGATGGAGTTTCTTGTTGCCCAGGCTGGAGTGCAATGGTGTGATCTTGGCTCACTGCAACCTCCAACTCCTGGATTCAAGCAATTCCCCTGCCTCGGCCTCCTGAGTAGCTGGGATTATAGGTTTGTACCACCACACCCTGTTAATTTTGTATTTTTAGTAGAAACTGGGTTTCCCCATGTTGATCAGGCAGATCTTTAACTCCAAACCTCAGGCAATCCACTCACCTCAACCTCCCAAAGTGCTGGGATTACAGGTATGAGCCACTGCACCTGGCCTTACCCTTTCTTTAAAAAACAAAACAACAACAACAACAACAACAACAACAACAACAACAACAACAAAACCACTGCACACTTTAGGCATATGAAGTATATTCACATTGTTACTCAAAACACTTCCAGAAATTTTACATTTGTAAGACTAAAACTCAAAACCTGTGACAACTGAAACAACTGCCCATTTTACCCTCTCTTCAGCCCTTGAGAAACCTTCTTTCCCTTTCTGTTTTTATAAGTCTGACTGCTTGACATATCTAATATAAATGATGTCATATTAAATGTTTTGTTACTAGCTTAGTTTGGGTGATATAATATTCTCAAGATTTATCTTAATATCTGATAAGATTTTTAAATGTGACAAGATTTTTTTTAAGGCTAAATAATATTCCACCATACATATATGTTACATTTTTTTGGTGTGTACATAAATCAAAAAACAACTGAGTTGCTTCCACCTTTTGGCTTTTGTGAATACTGGTACAATAAACATAGATGGTTAAATATATCTTCCAGGTCCCAAGTTGCATACTTTGGATATAGATTCATAATTGAGATTGCTGTATTTGATGATACTTTCATGTTTAATTATTTGAGAAACAAAACATTTTAAAATGATTACTGTATTTTTCTCTTCCAACAATCAGCATATGTTTTATTTATATTGCATCATCAATGAATTTGCTGCTTTTAAAAAATGTATTATGGCCATTCTAATTAGTGTGAGGTGATTTTGGTTTTCATTACAATTATTATGCATTTCTCTACCAATTACTAATTTTTATATTCTTTAAAATGCTATTTTCTAATGTTTCATTTAATTGTGTCCATTTCTAAACCAAATTATTCAACTCTATTTAAAAATTTTAAGAGTTGTTTATATATTCTGAATATTAACTCAGATCACATGTGATTTATAAATATTTTTACTCTTTTTCTAGAAGGCATTGTCACTCTATTGAATGTTTTCTTTGATGTGCAGAAATACTGAATTATAATGTAGTTAAATGTTTCTGTTCTTTTCTTTATTGCTCCTGCATTTAATGTTATATCTAAGAAAATGGTGCCAAGACCGATGTCATGTCTTTCCCTTATTTTGTTTCTAAGAGATTTGTTATTTTATTGTGTCTATTTTATTTAAACTATTTTTTTTGTATACGACTCAAGAGAATGATCCAACTTCATTTTATCAGTGTAAATTTTTATCACTGATAAAATTTCATTTTATCAGTGTAAATTTTTAGTTTTCAACATTCATTGCTGTTTATGCAGAGAGAAAGGATGGCAAGATTCAGATACATGTTACTAGGCAGAGGTCCTAAGAAACATGAAAGGGCACTAACAAAAACTAGGCTTAAGAAAGTTAAGAATGATGTATCAAGAAAAGGAATGTTAAAGTGTCCCTGCAGTTTCTGTGTGTCTAGAGGATGAGATCCTTCTGAGAATGCTAGAATATGGAATTATGACACCAAGCCACTTCAGCCATAAACCTTATTCTTGCACTTTTTTTTGCTTGCTGCTAAGTTTATATAGCAGATCAAGAAAGCTACTCTTTGCTAGTATAGACTATACACCAATAATTTTGATAATTAGTTCTAGGATGTATTTTTCTTGTATCTTTTTCTTCCTACTGTTGCTAATTTATATGGGATCTGTGTAGTTTGAATGTATTTGAATAATTTCAGCTCTACTGTTTAATTTGACCCAAAGAATCCAAGAGATATAAGTATTCCCATGTGTTTTAGAAGCCCAAAGTCAGTGAGGTGAAAGTTACTTGTGAATAAAGAAAGCATTAGCTAGTTTAGCTAGAGCATCATAATTAGATTTTTTGGCTTTCAAAATTTTGGGTTACAGTAAGAGCAAACTTTATGCTATTTTTACAGTTTTCAGTACAAAAATTGTTTATATAGCGACAATAAAGTTATTTGATTACCTTTATAAAAAAAGATAAAACAGTATACTTAAATCTTCTAAAAATAGCTTCAGTTGCAGGCAAGTATTCTTCATTACATTTGCTCTCATTTGTTATTTATTTTACTAATTATATTTCTATGTTTTACATTTATTAACATGTTTATAAATATTTCTAGGCTTTTATAAATGTTAAAGAATAATTAAAATTTTTTCATGATTATGATAATGCTAAAGAATTCAGTTTCTTTGTATGTGCATATCTTTCCCAGAACAATGTATTTTCCAATAATTAGGGGCTGTTTTTTTTTTGAATCATGTTATTTTCAGTGAAAGAAACTCATTTTATCATTTTTGACATGCAGCAAACATGAAGTGCCAATATACTTTCTCAGAAGTTAGTTATTTTGGAAGGTTTCTATTTAGTTTTTTTGGTGTTTGGTAGAACAGTTTTGCTGTTGATATTATTCTCTTAGCAGATTTTTTTTAAATTTCAGGACTTTGACTATATCAGTTTCCTTGTGGCCTGCACATTTTTTGTCGGCAAATTCACTGGTTATCTTAAAAGACTGTGTTGTAAATGACATATCACTTTTCTCTTGCGGAACCCAAGATTTTCTTTTCATCTGTGACTTTTAAAATTGTGTTTATATGTTTGTTTGTTATAAATATCTTTCTGCGTATCCTAGTTTATTTGTTGAGCTTCTATCTTTTTTCATCATTTGCTCTTCTAGAATTTTTTGCTTTTTATATTTTTTGCCTTTATAATTTTTTGATATTTTTAATATTTTTGTGCTTATTCTAGTTTTTTAATTTCTTTATAGTTGTCTGTGTTTCTCTTTCACTATTAATTTATTTAAATTTTAAAAAAATTAATTTATACATCTTCATTTTTTATACTTGCTTTCTGAACAGTTTATAATTTTTATATGGGGTTATTTTGCGATAATATTTTCTATGTATTGTAATTTTTGATTGAGATTTGAACATTTTTTAAAATCTACCTGTCATAGTCTTTGTAATGTAGCTTTTTTTCTGATATACATTAAAACCAATTGTTTTAGCTA
>PVKP010034772.1:0-23924 GCA_004027715.1 Plecturocebus donacophilus | reverse complement strand
TTTTAAAAGCTATTTTTGTGATTTATTTGATGTTATTGGCCTCAATCACCTCTTTAAAAGATACAATTACTTTTGTTTTCTTTCGGTTTCCTAGCAACTTCTCAGTTCTTAAAGACATTACAGAGATAATTCAGGATGTGGTGAATTCATTAACAAATTCCCTTTATAATTTAGGATTCTTGTCAGACCTGCCAATGTGTACAGAGCATATTCAAATGAGTATTTCCTCTAACCTGCTTATAAGACAAAAACAAACAATGAACTCTTCTTCTTTAATATTCTTCTTTTACCTTGAAGGGATACATGCTTGTTTTCTTTAAAATGAGAGGTTTTTTTTTTTCTCGGCCAGCTGAGACTATAATTGCTTCAGAATTTTCATATATGAATAAGCATGTAGTATTTTAAAGGAAATGTAATGCTTGAAAAGCTCATTTATTTCCCTAAAACTTACTGATTTCAGTTTTTAGTGGTAATTCTCACTCTGTAAAAATAATTGATACTCAAAAGTATCACTGAGGTTATCTTTTTCTATTTATTTTTCCAGAAATTAAATTTCTTGCAAAACTTTGCTTGTCAACTATCATATGCCTGTATTTTCAGGACACAACTGTAATAGTAATAATTTGAATGTTTAAACTTTCTTTTATACCTATGAATATAAATGCTCAATATTATTGAACACTTATCACTAGATTTAAAAAATATTTCTTCTTTTTATTATACATCTTGAGAAATTATTATTTACTTTCGATTTCTTTAGATGTCTTAGTAATATCCAACTTCGGTTTTTTTGAAATTTTGTTTTGACATAACTTCAATCTTACTGAAAATTTTTGAGAATAGTGCAATGAACTCTGTACTTTTTACCTAGATTCACTCCTTAACATTTATAACATTCGCTTTATTTCCTAAGATATGCCTGATCGACCTTCCTCCCTGCCCTGCCCTGATCTGCCCTTCCCTTCTTTCCTCTCTGTGTATTCATACACATAATTGTGTGTGTATATATATATGGATATTTTCATAGTTATACATTTTTTTCCTGAGCCATTTGAGAGTAGGTCACAGGCAACATGCTCTTTTGCCCTTTAGTGCCTTAGTGTGCATTTCCTAGAAATAAGCACTTTCTCTTACATAATCACAGCACGATGACCAAAATCAGGAAATTTAACAATAATATTATCTAATTCACAAACATTTTCAAATGTTGCCATTTCACTAATTGTCTCAATAATGGTCTCAGAGTTTTCTCCCTGTGAAGGATCTGATTTAGGAACACGTTATGTTTAGTGGTGTGGAACGACATCTTCACATTTCCTTGTCTAAATGACATGAATGGTTTTGAAGAATACTGGTTAGTTATTTTGCCAGTTGTTCCTCAGTTTGAATTAGTTTGAGATTTCCTTGTACCTAGATGTCGTTATGCATTTTTGGGAGGATACCATAGAAGTTTTGTCCTCAGTGCAGCATATCAGAATGTGCCTTTGTAATTTGTATTATATTGTGGTTTATAACTAATATATGGGGAGAGCCTTTGAGACTATGTAAATATCCTGTTTCTCATGAAAGCTTCTTCGTCCACTAGTCTTACTATCCATTGATGACTCATGCCTGAATCAACTGTTACTACAATGATTGTTTAAAAGGTGATTTTCTGTATCCTTTATTCCTTCTGCATTATAATGTGAGGAAGAGCTTTCTCTTCTCCTCTATTTATTCATTCACTCATTCACTTATGTTAGCAAGATTCTTAATTATCGAGTCATATGCTATTACTTTCATTATTTAAATTGATGCTCAAATAGTCTTAGATTTGACTAGTGGGAGCTCCTCTCTGACTTCGTTTTGGTATTCTCATTTTTTTCTTTTATTGATGCATAGATAAATGAGTTTTATTTGTTTATATTCATTTACTACCTGAATCACCAAGGAGCTATCTTAATGAACTCATAAGACACTAGTGTTATATAAAAGTCTAATTTTCAAAAAGTTAAGCATGACTCATCTAGAGCCATGATGAGTGTATGTTAAGTAATTATTTAATTAAAGAGGGAACTACTAGAATGGTCAATTTGATTAAAAGGAGAATTTTAGAGTCTGAATATTTATGGATAATAAAACACTGCTAAACTAAGATTGCACAGTTAGATATAAAACTGATCAATGGGCTATGTGGCAATAAATCTATTACCATTTGTATTATCTATGAATCCAAATCTATAAGTTAACATGAGTCTAGGTGTAGCCCATCAAAAAACAGTAAAATGAAGTTACATTCTGCTAGAGATTTAAGTAATTCTTGGGTAGGTCTGTTACACAGTGCTCCATATCATATTGCAAGGATATACAGTATCCTTTGCCTTACTCCCACATTTTAGGTAATTTTTCTTATTATGGCAAAGTTGTATTTCCCTTAATATACAGACTTTTTGAATTGTATTCTTCAATTTTAATAGAAAATCTAAAACTTCATTGGTGTCTTTTGTGCTTCCTCCAAAATCTGTCTTATTTTAATGTAAACTTACCTCACTCATGAAATTAGAATTTGTCTACTGTAATAATCCTTTTTGAATGTGAAGACTATTATTTAGTAGACTCAGCCTCCTCGTCTTTGAAATAATTAATTCTTCGCATATTTTCTAGTATCTTCTTACCTTTGAATTTTTTTTCACAGCCCTTAAAACTACAGAGTCCCAAATATGATATTTCTGATAAGTATAACAAATGTCAAGGACATGTGACATCTATGCAATTTCAAAATACCCATCTCTGCAAGCGTTTTATGGAATAGCACTCTTCACTTATTCTTTTTTGATTGATAAAACATGATACATTAGAAATTGCCAGGTTTTCTATTTTCCTTATGTTTCTCACTCATTAATTCATTATGTAGCCTTGCATTCATTTAACCATTTATTCATTTATTTTAAAAAATGTATTATGGTAAAAATATACATAACATAACATTTACCATCTTAACCATTTATAAGTGTATAGTTCAGTAATGTTAAGCATGTTCACATTGTACAATCAATCTTCTGACCTTTTTTATATTACAAAACTGAAATTCTATATGCATTGAAAAATAACTGCCCGTTTTCTCATGAACCAGTCTCTAGAACCACCATTCTACTTTGTTTCTATGAATTTGACTACTCTAGATTCCTTTGATAGGCGGAATGATACAGTATTTGCCTTTTTGTGGCTGACATTTCACTTTGCATAATGTTCTTAAGGCTCACACATGTAGTAACGTGTCAGAACAGCCTTCTCTTTTATGGCTAAATAATATTCCATTGTATGTATATTCTATATTTTGTTTAGCCTTTCATCTGTTGATGGACACATGAGTTGTTTTCACTTCTTGGCTATTGTGAATAGTGCTGCTATAAATATGGGTGTACAAATACCTTTCCAAGGTCCCACTTTCAATACTTTTGGATATATACCTAGAAGTGAAAGTGCTAGATCATATGGTAATTCTATTTTTAATTTTGGGGGAACCTGCTATTACTGTTTTCCGTAGCAGTTGTACCATTTTACATTCCCACTAATTGCATACAAGGTTTTGAATTTTTCCACATTTTCATCAACACTTACTTTTTTTTTTTTGATAGTATCCATCCTAATGAGTATGAGGTAATACCTCATTGTAGTTTTGATTTGCATTTTCCTAATAGTTAGTGATGTAGAACATCTTTTCATATGCTTGCTGGCTATTTCTGTGTCATCTTTGGTCATTCACCCATTTTTTTCATCATTCATTGAGTACGTGTTAAAGCCCTAGACCTTGAGCTAACTGCTAGAGAAGCAAAGAATAAGTTTCCTGACTTCAAGAAGTTTATAGCCACCTTGGGAAACCAACCTGTAAACAAGTAGCTGAAACAAAGTGATAAGTGCTCTGAGAAAGGTATGCACAAAATGCTTTCTGGTCATTCATCTTAACTTGTTTCTGTAGTGTTTTTTCTTTATAGTTTCTTAGTACAGTTGGGCACATACAATTTATTCCTTCAGAGATAATTGAGAAGTCTGCTCCTTCAGCAACTGATACCTACTTTTTATTATTCATTGGCTATTGCCATTTAATTGAATTGTCTCAGGTTCCTGATTGATCATAATAAAGTGGATAGACCTCTGAAGCTTATCTCAGTCATTTCACAACAGTTTGTGGTTTGTCATGATGCTCAGGACCTGACTTACTGCCTAATTACCAACTTGTTTTCTTTGTAGCAGTTTCTTAGCTTTGTAAAGAATCTAGAAGGGCCCCCCACCCTTGGCTCAGGCCTATAATCCCAGCACTTTGGGAGGCCAAGGCGGTGAATCGTCTGAGATCAGGAGTTCCAGACCAGCCTGGCCAACATAGTGAAACCCTGTCTCTACTAAAAACACAAAAAAATTAGCCTGGAGTGGTGGCAGGAGTCTGTAATCCCAGCTACTTGGAGGCTGAGGCACGGAACCTCAGCTACGTCAGGGAGGTGGAGGTTGCAGTGAGCCAAGATCGTACCGTTGTGCTCCAGCCTGGGCCACAAGAGTGAAACTCTGTCTCAAAAAAAAAAGAAAGAATATAGAAGGCCAATATTCTGTCTCTCAACAATTGCTCTGTACTTCCTGCAGTAATATTATGGCTTCAGCACCACACTGCATTGTTTTCTCCAGTTCTTCCTTTTAGATGTGGAGTCACAAAGAGTCAGGAAAAGGAGGAAGATAGTGGGATATGAGAGGAGTCTGTTAGATGACAACTTGACCCAGGTTCCTGCCTATATTTACTAATGATCACTGTATTTTTCTGTTGTTGTTGTTTGTTTTTGGTTGTTGTTGTTTTGTTTTGTTTTGTTTTGTTTTTAAGACAGAGTCTCACTCTGTTGCCCAGGCTGGAAGGCTAGAGTCCAAGGGTGCAATCTGGGCTCACTGCAATCTCCGCCTCCCAGGGTCAAGCAATTCTCCTGCTTTAGCTTCCCAAGTAGCTGGGATTACAGGCATGGGCCACCATGCCTGGCTAATTTTTGTATTTTTAGTAGAGACAGGGTTTCGCCATGTTGGCCAGGCTGGTCTCAAACTCCTGGCCTCAAGTGATCCAACTGCCTCAGACTCCCAAAGTGCTGGGATTATAGGCATGAGCCACCATGCCCAGCCCCTGAATTTTTTTTTAAAAATTTCCTTAAAATTTCAGGTTTGCATGGAGCCAGGCATGGTTCTTAAAGTGTTAGTAATCAAACTACTTGGTCCAAATACAAACCTGATTCCTTTATGCTATGATCATAGAAATCCATTAATGTTTTCTCAGGACATTGCTAAAATAGTAGTAGAATCAGATTCATGTAAAATATTAACTAACAAGGATGCAGAACATATCTTGCCCAGGATATGATAAATGAGTCAGTGCAGACTCATATTTAGCCACCAATCATCCAGTAACCATTTATTTAATTCCTCAATTCCTTAGCTTTGTGTATGGTAGTCTGTAGTAATTTGGTATTTCTTTAAAAAAAAAAAAAAAAGTCAGTGTGGCTCCAGTCTACTGGAATAGGTAAAAATGAGGCAACATTTATTCAAATATATAATAATAGTTTTGGTTATAGCCTGTCGTTGTACTTTCATTCTGAGACAACACCTTCTGAGGAGAAGAATACAATCTTATTTAAATATTTTTTAAAGATGGGCAAGAATATATATAAAAAGTCATTCTTGGTCATTACTGACCATTGAATATGACTTCTACTAAAAAATCTGAACAAACTGTGACTTAAAATGTCTATCTGGGATATTTAGGAATTTGATATTCACTCTATTTCCTGAGATATATATGCTGAGGTTTTCTCTATATATTACAGAAAATAAAATAGAAAGTAGCTAATAGAAATTTATTATGCTCCTGACCATCTGTAGCATTATAGTACAATATTATCAAAGTTTGGTCTTTGTCTGGTAGCCTCTCAATACCTTGAAGCTTTTAATAAGTCAGGTTTTCTTTAAAATAGGCAAATATATTAAAAAGATAGAAATTTCTAAAACCAAGAAGAAACAGAAAATGTGAATAGCCCTATAATTATAGACAGCTGATATGCAAAACTCTATACTAAAGTTATGAAATTTTGCTAAAGAAATTAAAATCTAAACAAATATTTGTCATCATAATTTGGAAGTCTCAGTATTATTAAGATGGCAATTCTCCCCATGTTGATTTAATGCAATACCAATAAAAACCCTGGCAAGATATTTTTAAAAGAAATTATTAAAATTTATTCTAAAAAAACCACATGAAAATGTATGGAGCTCAGAATAGTCAAAACAATTTTGAAATTGGAGGACTTATAGTATCGGATTTGAAGCCTTACTGTAAAGCTAGTCTTCAACACAGTTTGGAACAGATAGAGAAATTCAGAAGTCATTGGACATACAGGGTCCACTTGATTTTCAACAGAGATTCTAGAGTGCTTCAGTGGTGGTAAAACAATTTGATATGTGTATGGAAAAAAATGAACAACTCTTATTTGATATCCCAAAAACTAACTTAAAATAGACCTAAAAGGTAGAACTAAAGTATAAAATTTCTAGAAGAAAACATAGAAAAATAAATATAAATCATTCTAATATTCATTGGGTTAAGCAAAGACTTTTTAAAAAGACAGAAAACACAAACCATAAAAGAAGTGCAAGGTCAGCTGGGCACAGTGGCTCACGCCTGTAATCCCAGCACTTTGGGAGGCTGAGGCAGGCGGATCACAAGGTCAGGAGTTTGAGACCAGCCTGGTCAACATAGTGAAACCCCATCTCTTCTCAAAATATAAAAACATTAGCCAGTCATGGTGGTACATGCCTGTAGTCTCAGCTACTCGGGAGCCTGAGGCAGGAGAATCACTTGAACCTGGGAGGCGGAGGTTGCAGTGAGCCGAGATCATGCCACTGCACACCAGCTTGGGTGATAAGAGTGAGACTTCATCTCAAAAAAAAAAAAAATGCAAGTTCACGAGCCTGATACCACACCTACTGAATCATAACCACTGCTTAGTGAAACTCAGGAATTTAACAGGCTCCCCAGGTGATTCTTTTGCATACTAAAGGTTGAGATGTACCAGAGTAAGTGTAAAAACACATTAACATATGAATGTTCTAATCTTGCCTTTTTCCACCCAAAATGATTGTGATTCTCTTGAGAAAATAGTGAAATGATGACAGTTGAGACAAACTATAGCCTCCAGCGTGGTGTATATCCCAGAAAGCCAGAGTACATAGTATAGAGAGTTGAGAGTAGAAAAGGATGAGTATGTGATAAACGTCTTCAGGAAGTTGTTGGAGTCTTGAATGTGTGTGTGTGTGTGTGTGTTTTTTTTTAAGAGTTGGGAATATAGTGGATTAACTTCAGCATTCTTAAACTCAAGTTAATGATTTTAGAACATTTCTCAAATTTCCTTTGGTGGATGAACTGCGGCTCTTGTCTTTTTGTTGTTGTTTTGCTTGTTTGTTTGCTTAGAGACAGGGTCTTGTTCTGCTCTGTTGCCCATGCCGTAGCGCAGAAGGAGGATCATAGCCCTCCTGGAATCAAGGGATCCTCCCACCTCCCAAATTTAATGTTTTTTAAATTTATTTATTTATTTATTTTGTAGGGATAGCTTCTTGCTATGTTTCTCAGACTGATCTGGAATTCCTGGCCTTATGTGATCTTCCCACCCCAGGACTTCCAAAGTGTTGGGGGCCACTGCACCTGTCCTGAACCATGTTTGTTGAACTCAGTATTGGTTTAAGATTTACCACTGGGTCTCTGGGTTCATAAGAACTACAGAAGATGTGTCTTTTATTTTGTAATTAAATTGTTCATCTAATGAATTTGTTAGATAGTTGAAGATTGCACCACTGCACTATAGCCTGGGCAACAGAGCAAGATGCAGTCTCTAAAAACAAATGATGACAACAAAAAACCCTACACACATTAGCTTATTATTGAATACCTACTACATAACAGGCAATAAGTAAAGTCCTGGGCTTAGAAGGTCTCTACCTTCATGGAACTTAGGGTATAATGAAAATATTAGATACTCAAATATTCACATAAACAAGGTACAATTAATTTTAAGTGGGGAAGAAAAGATGCATGATGCAGTGAACACATATAGGTTAGTGAGTGTAGTGATGTAATAGTCTAGTGAGGCTTTCTAGAGGAACTGACATTTAAACTAAGTTCTGAGTTATGAATGGGAATTAATTAGGTCAAAGAAAGAGCGTGTTTTCATTCTCTGGGTAAGGAATAAAAATAACATCTTTCTGAAAATGCAAGCAGATTTATTTGGCTGATGGGAAGAGAACGCTGGTTAGAGGGGCTTACAGTGAGGCTGCAGAAGGTAAGTAGGTGCCACTTTATGCAAGTTTTTGTAAATCAGGCTGAGATAAGGATGTAGATCTTCATTTTAAAATCAGTTGAAGGGCATCAGAAGTTTTAAGTACAGTGAATGCACGTGTGTGTGTGTGTGTGTGCGCGTGTGTGTGTGTTTAGTAAGAGAGAGAGAGATTGAAAAGAGAAAAAGACAAGTCTCCAAGATCAGCCGCAATCCAGAGAATGGGGTACAGGAAGCAAGAATGCGGGAGATGGGTGATAGGTAGCTATTGCAGTCATCTGGAAAAGAAAGAATACTGGCTTGGACTGAAGGACTAAGGTGATGACTGTGGGTTGAGGGAGAAGTAGATAGATTTTTCCTGATGAAATCAATAGAATTTGCTACAGGGTTGGATTTGTGGGCAGGATGATGAGCAAAGCAATGTCAAAAATGACTCATGGTTCTTCACTTAGTATGTCCTTCACTGCTACAAGGAAGAGTGTTTGGAGAAGGGGCAGGTTTTGTGGAAGACATTGGAATTTTGTTTAGATATTTCCAGTTTGAGGTCGCTTTGTGATTTTCGAGTAGAGCTGTAAATAGATAATTGCTATTTGGGATTTGAGCTCAAGGGAGGGGTTTGGGGTTACAGATGCAAATACAGGAGTGAACTCTTAATGCATATAATGGTAATGAAAGCCATATGCATGGATGCGTTTGTGTAGAGATTATAGAATAAGGATACAGACATGCAGACTTTATGATGAGTCCTTAGAAATTGTATCACGTAATAACCAAATAAAGGGAGAAGAACCTGAAGAGATTAAGTAGAAAAACAAGAGGCTATCAAGGGAAGAGGTCTTCCTAGAAGAAATGAGTGGTCAACAATGTTGAATGCTGTGGAGGACTGGCAAAAAAAGGATTTAAAAATAAAGAGAAGGCCGGGCACGGTGGCTCCCTCCTGTAATCCCAGCACTTTGGGAGACCAAGGCGAGTGGATCACGAGGTCAAGAGATCGAGACCCCCTGGTCAACATGGTGAAACCCTGTCTCTACTAAAAATACAAAAATCAGCTGGGCATGGTGGCGCATGCCTGTAGTCCCAGCTACTCGGGAGGCTGAGGCAGGAGAATTGCTTGAATCCAGCAGGCAGAGGTTGCGGTGAGCCAAAATCGCGCCATTGCACTCCAGCCTGGGTCACAAGAGTGAAACTCCATCTCAAAATAAATAAATAAATAAATAAATAAAAAACAATAGGTCAATCACCGCTGATGTTGGACAGAGCAGTTGTACGGTCGTGATGGGGGTAGATGGCAGATTGAAGTGGATTAAAGGGTATGTTCTGGCAATTAACAGATTTGATCAAACAGACTAATCTGTGTTTAGGAACGGAGGAGGCTCATTCTGAAATTGTACTTAAAAATTCCAACATGTGAATGAAATTGGCAGGCACCATTGTAACGAAGTGATTCAAGTTATCTTCAGTACTAGGATCAACTGACACCCTGTGCCTCCTAATGTGATTAACTGAGAGGATCCCATGTAATTTATGTAGAATTTTGCAAACAGTGCATAATTTGAATGAAGTCATGAGTAAACAGCCAGACAAACCCAAATCCTGTGCGCTTAAAAAAATCCACGTCATGAAAGGAAAAGGAAGGCTGAGGAACTGCTTCCGATTAAAGCATACTAAATGGACACATGACTAAATGCAAGATATTGAATTGGATTCTGAATACAAAAGGGGGAAAATACTATAAAACATCCTGTTGGGAAAATGGATGAAATTTGAATATAGATTGGGTACTAGATAAGAGTCTTGCTATAATGTTAAAATTTTCTGAATTTGATATTTCTACTCTGGTTATAGAAGAGAACATCTGTCCTTAGGCAATACATGTTGGAGTATTTAGAGGTAAAGAGTCATAAAGTTGCAACTTACTTTTAAATGATTTAGCAAAAGTAATATGTTTATATACTTTTTTTTTTTTTTTTTTTTTTTTCCGAAATGGAGTCTCTCTTGCCCAGGCTGGAGTGCAAGGCGCAATCTTGGTTCACTGTAACCTCCACCTCCTAGGTTCATGTAATTCTCCTGCCTAGCCTCTGAAGTAGCTGGGATTACAGGCATGCATCAATATACCTGGCTAATTTTTGTATTTTTATTAGAGACGGGGTTTCACTGTGTTGGCCAGGCTGGTTTCAAACTCCTAATCTCAGGTGATCCACCCTCCTTGGTCTCCCAAAGTGCTAGGATTACAGGCGTAAGCCACTGTGCACACCCAAAAGTAATATATGTATACACATATAATATACAAACACAAAGACAAAACAAATGTGGTAATGTGTTAGCAATTAGTGACTATTCTTGTAACTTTTCTGAAATTAAATTTTTTTTCCACACAAAAAAATCAGAAACTCAGAGCTCTGCATCATCTACTAATCTTTATTATTCACAAAATGTATCATGTACAGATTAGATAAAATGATTTTGGAGATTCTAAATATCAGGAACAGCATTCGTCTATGGCCATCAATATAATCTGAATCTAATCTCAGTGGTTAACAGAGGAACCAGAAAAGGTACCTTTCATGACCTTTCCTTCACAAGACATTTTGCTAAAATCGCCAAGATGACTTTTTCTGTCAAAACTCATTACAGTAATCTTACATGAGCACTTAACTAGATTCAAGTAACACGCACAAAATTAATTGTAAGTGTGGTGATGGTTGTTAGACATTGTAGGGGAATGTGGAGATGAATGTGGCCATCCAGGATATGTGACTGTCAGGCTCTGACAAAATCACACAATCACAGAAATTGTCTACAACGCCATGAAAGAGCATCAGAGAATGAGAAAAGCTACAGTGCTATGTTTCCCAGACTCTGGACTGACCTTAGTGGTAAAATTTCACCACTGGCAAAAATGTTGGGGCAATTTGCATACAAGAAAAATGTGAGGAAACAACCACCACCATTCATTCTCACTGTCATTTTATAGAGAAAGGACACTTTAATAACAACAACAAAAAAACTATGAGGGCCGATATCAAAGTAAAATTCTTAAAAATGAAATTATTTTTACCTTATTGAGAAAAGGAAGACCAATGAAAGCATAATGAATGGTGACAACCAAAGAACTTAATGAGCTCTGAGCAAGTCAAAACTTAAAAAAGATGTACATATTGAGAGGAAATAAGATTCATCTGAGTCCTTAAGCAGACATGCTTGTTGCAGGTAATAAAAATATCCTTTGGAAAATCCACATTTGGGAAATCCAACTAGGAAAAAGACCTGTATGATTTTCTACAGTACATCACTGGCATTCAGTAAGTTACAAATGCATGAGTGGCGTAAATTTAGTAAATTATCAAATCAAGTAGGTGTCTTTTTTTTTTTTTTTTGAGGTGGAGTGTTGCTCTGTCATCCAGGCTGGAGTGCAGTGGCACAGTTTTGGCTCACTGCAAACTCCTTCTCCCAGGTTCTAGCAATTCTCTTGCCTCAGCCTCCTGAGTAGCTGAGATTACAGGCATGTGCCACCATGCCTAGCTAATTTTTGTATTTTAGTAGAGATGGCATTTCACCATTTTGACCAGGCTGGTCTTGAACTCTGACCGCAGTTGATCTGCCTGCCTCAGCCTCCCAAAGTACTGGGATTACAGGTGTGAGCCACTGCACCTGGCCTAAACAGTGTCTATGAGTCTTAAAAGCTTATGCTTAACTTCAAAAGAATTTAAGAAAATGTGAAAAGGTTGCTTATTTAAGAAATAAAGCATGAAAAAGTATATATCTGTATATGTAAAGGCACACGTACACATACACACACATATATATCACACATATATATGATAAAAAATTTTAACTAATGCTTTTAATTGATTGAGAGAAATATTGAACCAGTATTTTTGAGACAGAGTCTCACTCTCTCCCAGGCTGGAATGCACTGTTGGGATCTCAGCTCTACCTCCTAGGTTCAAGCGATTCTCCTGCCTCAGCCTCCTGAGTAGCTCAGATTACAGCCATGCACCATGTTGGCCAGGCTAATCTCGAACTCCTGGCCTCAAGCGATCCATCCACCTTGACCTCTCAAAGTGCTGGGATTACAGGCATTGTGCTCGGCCTGCTTTGAACTATTGATAAATGTTTGCAGTGGATATATTTTAAACTGAGGTTTTTCAACTCAATATAACAGTAAAATTCATTCTGCTAGACAATTCAGTGAACTCACCATTTAATTAAAAAGGAATTTTAATGCATGATAGTAATGCAAATTTGTAGCAAAACGAAAAATGTCTTTAATGCCTTATTTTCATTAGTAATATGTTTCAAAGCACAGTTTAACAAACTTGTAGACGTTGAATGTATATCCATTTTATATTGTATTCTTGTTACTTTCTGCCAAGTATGAGTACAAACAAGCTGTGCAGTAAACTGTTATATTTTAAACTTTTCCAGTCAAAAAGTTAAGTTCAACATTAATGACTCCTTCACTCTGTAACATCCTGCCAAAGCTTCCAGCAAGTTGACTAATGATGTAAGTTGTCTTCTGGCTTTCTGACTGCTGTGTTCTGGAGAGCTTGGAAACCCTGTATTGTAAGCAGTGAGGTGCATATTTAACAGTCAGGAGGAAATCCTGCACCAAGGATGGCTGTCAGTCAAGCCAGCCCTCCTGCTCTCTTTATTATCGGAAAAATGCAGATAAAAATAAATGCAGCAGACAGAATAAACAGGGAATACCAAACTGGAACAACTTGAGATCTCCATGCTGTAGCCTTGTGCCAATTTGAAATATAGTTCAATCATGACATCATTAAATCAGAAATGTATCTTATTATTGGACTTGTAGATGGAAATAAATATTGCTTAATATTCTCAGAGTATATTGGCTTTTCACTACTTGTCTAGCATGTGGGATTGAGTAAGAGACTGCTTATCTTATCTACTCAGTTTTTAATGTGTCTGTTACCAGTTCTCAGCTATTGTTACAAAGATCTGGGTTTTATCTATGCCGCAGCTGCTATTAGAGAAGAGGGGACTATGAAGGAGCGATGCCTCTGTGTTAGTATCTTACCTTACAGTGTTGCTAAATCATCAACACTCTGTGTCAATTTCTTCATCCTCTTTCAGACTGGAGCCCAGTCCCACATGCAAAGGGTGTGAGCTAAGAGCACCATAAACATTACACGTACTAAATTGTTACCTTCCCTAATGATATGCCTAATCTACAAAAAATAACTTACTGGATTGCATGGTGTGAATAGAATGCAGGAGAATTTTAGGTAGAGTTTGCTTGGCACAGTGACACTGGGATAGTGACATGTACTCTTTCTTGCCCATGAGGCAAAGCTGTGGTAGAGATACCAGTAGTACAAGAAACAGATTTCAATAGGTGGGATAAATTACTCAGATATGTCTGAGCTTTGTTTTTCTACCCAAATTGGAGAACAAACACTATTGGATAATAGAGAATTAAAGAAAAAACTGCTATTAGAGAAGTAGATGTCTCCATTAGTCCTTTTTATGGCAACTACAGTTCATGCCCTTATTTTCTTTCTCATCTTCCCTAAAGTTAGAGAATATACTTTTTTAAAGACGGCTTTTCTTTTCCTTTTATCTTTCTTTGAGACAGAGTCTCTCTCTGTTGCACAGGCTGGAGAGCAGTGGTGTGATCTCAGCTCACTGCAACCTCCACCTCCCAGGTTCAAGCAATTTTCCCTGCCTCAGCCCCCCAAGCAGCTGGGATTACAGGTGCCCACCACTATGCTTGTGTAGTTTTTTTTTATTTTTTAGTAGAAATGGGATTTTGCTATGTTGACCAGGCTGGTCTTAAACTCCTGACCTCAGGTGATCTTCCTGCCTCAGCCTCCCAAAGTGCTGGGATTACAGGCATGAACAACTGTGGCTGGCTGGCCTATTTTTTTTTTCTTTCTTAGAGCATTCATTTTAATGTAACCTTTTTAGATTTAGAAGTAAGTGATCAGGCTTTGGAACTAATTTTTAAACTTCCTATCCTCGGTTGTAAGAGGGAGGATGAGGGGTGTGATGATGTAGAAAGCATAGGTCTGTAAATTTGGGAAATTTTCATGCTTTAGAGATAGACAAACTTCTAATCCTAAACATAATCTTGATTTATTTGGCTTATTGGGCCAGCCACCAGAAAATTTACTTATAGAAATATTTTTTTTGTGCTGCAGCTTTACTGCATCAGATTCATAGAATTGAGGCAACCAGTAACTTTTTATTCCCAGAGCTAAATATATAAAGAAGGGAAAGAAAAGGTCTTAATCATTTCACTTTGCTTTATTTTATATTCAATTAAGTTACAGCAGACATGTACTAAATTGCAAGTACAAATGGGGCAGATAAAACTTTTAAAATTTATATCCTCAGGGATGTATACACACCCAGAGGCACTTGTGGGCAAACCAATCAAATGGGAGTTTATTCAAGTGTCAACTCAATAATGTAAAAAGAGCATTTGTTCTGTGTGTGGGAGAGAGGGAGGGACAATGCATTATCTACCAATAAGGAATGCCAAGATGGTAAATAGCGTTCCTGTGGCTATTTCTGAAAAATATTTGGGTCAGTGCTTTACATGCATGGCAAAATAAACAACTATTTCTTCACTGACTAGAACAAGCTCTTTCATATTAAGAAATAAGATGGCTAGGTGCAATTTAGTGTCCTAATTATTACTAAACTGAAGTCTTCTACCACCATTTCATTTTCTTTTTATTTTATTTACAGTAGGAAATTGATTATTCCACATTATCATCCTTATCTAATGGTTAAGATATATATATATCTTAAATATATAATTTGTATGTAATTGTATATAGTATATATAACATAATAGTAGACTCATTATAAAATAATATTCAGACAATTCAGAAATGTATAAAGTAGAAAACAAAAGTCTCAATTTCAACCAGTTTTAATAGTTTAGTTTCTTCACATATTTGTTTATATATATTCTAATATATAATAATATTAAGGAAACCTTGAAGTAATATATATATAAATTTTTTAATACAGAGTCTCACTTTGTCTCCCAGGCTGGAGTGCAGTGGCGTGATCTTGGCTCACTGCAACCTCCATCTCCCAGGTTCAAGCGATTCTCCTGCCTCAGCCTCCCAAGTAGCTGGGATCACAGGTGTGTGCCACCATGCCCAACTAATTTTTTTGTATTTTTAGTAGAGACAGGGTTTTACCATGTTGGCCAGGCTGGTCTTGAACTCTGGACCTCAGGTGATAACACCCACCTCAGCCTCCCAGAGTGCTGGGATTACAGGTATGAGCTACTGCACTTGGCCTCAAGTAGTATTAAAACATTAATTTTTTTTTTCTTTTTCTTTCTGAGAGGAGCCTCGCTCTGTCACCCAGGCTGCAGTGAAGTGTTACCATTTCAGCTCACTGCAACCTCTACTCTCTGAGTGCAAGCAATTTTCCTGCCTCAGCCTCCCAAGTAGCTGGGATCACAGGTGTGTGCCACCATGCTGGGCAATTTCTTTTTTTCTTTTTAGTAGAGATGGGTTTTTGCCAGGCTGGTCTTGAAATCCTGACCCCAGGTGACTGCCTGCCTTGGCCTCCCAAAGTGCTGCGATTACAGGCATGAGCCACTGTGCCTGGCCTGAAACATTAACCTTTTCTGAAACTTACTCACTTTGACATAATATCAGGGGCATCTTTTCATGCCAGCATACATTACCCAGTTGATTTTAGTGACTGCAGAGTGTGATGTATTCTGGGTGCAATCATTTATAAATACAATTATATATTGAGGTTATTCTCTAACTGTCTTTTCCCATTTGTAAAATTGTGCATCCAATCAATTTTTTACATTTCTCAGTATCTTTCTAGAGAAAGAATTTTAGTGTGATGGCAAGCCAGGTTACCAATGACTTGGCATTAATTAAATTTTGAGGTAAACCTTGTATCCGCTCCTTACAGAGTTCTTTGAACCACTATTTGAGCTGCTAAAGGTCACAAAGTGGTTTGCTAGCTTCAGGATGATTGATTATCTCCAACTGTATTAAGTTTTGGAATAGTTTTAAACAAATTATACGTTCATTTAAGCCTTCTATGCATTGACCATAGAGTAAATTTTCTTGTAATATTAGACTTCTATTGAGATACAGTTAAATAAAATATACCAAGAAGTAGCATTTTATTCTAAATTTTAATTGTGACATATATCATACATGTATAGTTGTACATAGCATGTATGTACAAAGTAAAGTGCCATAATAAAATGAACATGGGCCGGGCGTGGTGGCTCATGCCTGTAATCCCAGCACTTTGGGAGGCCGAGGGGGGTGGATCACGAGGTCAGGAGATTGAGACCATCCTGGCTAACATGGTGAAACCGCATCTCTACTAAAAATACACACACACAAAATTAGCTGGATGTGGTGGCACGTGCCTGTAATCCCAGCTACTCCGGAAGCTGAGGCAGGAGAATTGTTTGAAACTGGGAGATGGAGGTTGTAGTTAGCTGAGTTCATGCCACTGTTCTCCAGCCTGGGCAACAGAGCAAGACACCATCTCAAAAATAAAATAAAATGAACACATGTGTACTCACCACTCATGTTAGGAAATAGAACGTGATAAGTTCCCTAGAAGACCCTAGTGTTCTGGCTTGACTGCCTCTCCTCCTGCTCCAGCCCCCACTACAGGTTACCTCTATACTGGATTGTGTTAACACTTTCCATGGTTTTCCTTATAGTTTTGTTTCTTAGGTACGTTCTCCTAAATAGCACATTTACTTTTCTTATTTTTGAATTATATATAAATGGACTCATACAACATGCATGCTTCTGGGGCTTACTCCTTTTGCCTGTCATTCCATTTTCTGAGATTCAACCATGTTGATGTTCACAGTAGATTGTTCATTACATTGCACAAATATACAACAATGTATATATCCCATTTTACTGTATTGCTTGTAGGTTTTTGCTGCCTTGATGTAGCATAATAGTGCTACAATAAACACTTTTCTACTTGTCTCTTGGTGTACATATGTAAGCCTTCCTGTAGACAGTGATAGTCAAAGTTTTTTTTGCCTGAGATACACAGTAAAATATATCTTTTTTTTTTTTTTGAGATGGAGTCTTGCTCTGTCACCCAAGCTGGAGTGCATTGTCACAATCTTGGCTCACTACAACCTCCACCTGCCAGGTTCAAGTGATTCTTTTGCCTCAGCCTCCCAAGTAGCTGAGATTACAGGCATGCATCACCACACCCAGCTAATTTTTGTATTTTTAGTAGAGACAGCGTTTCACCATGTTGGCCAGGCTGGTCTTGAACCCCTGACCTCAGGTGATCCACCCACCTCAGCCTCCCAAAGTACTGGGATTACAGGCGTGAGCCACCGTACCCGGCCTAAAATATATCTTTATTATCATAATTCTGTCAATATACATGTGTACACACCTACGTAATGTGTGAAGGAAACAATCCATACTCTTACTAATTGCAATGCATTCTGATATTTCTATTCAATTCTTATATTTCTGTTCTTTCTATTGACTTTTTAATGACTGTTACAAGTCACAGTCTGAAATGTACAGCCTTAAGATATGTACACAGGAGTGGAAGTAGTGTACTGCTATATACGCTCATGTCCAGTTTTATTAGATAATGCCAAAACTGCTTTCCACATTTATTCTTTTTTTTTTGAGACAGTCTTGCTCTGTGGCCCAGGTTGGAGTGCAGTGGTACAATCTTGGCTCACTGCAACCTCTGCCTCCTCCACATTTATTCTCTAAACAGCAGTGGATGGGAGAGTTCCATTGTTTTACTTAGTTATCACTGCTTGATTTGATCAACCTTTAATTTCCCCAGTCTTCCATGTGTGGGATTATATTTCATTCTATAAGGTTGAGCATCTTTTCCATATATTCCATATATTCATGGGCCTTTTGTGCTTGTTTCTGTGATCTTTCATTCCTTGGACTATTTTTCAATTGGTCCATCATTTTCTTGTTGATTCATAGCTATACTTAACAGATCCTGGATGCCAGTCTTTCATATCTTGTTCAGTTTGTGGCTTGCTGTCTTACTTTTATAGTGGTGTCATTTATTGAAGAAAAGTACTGAATTTTAATTTTTCCATCTTCTTTAAGGTCGGTGATTTTTAGTTTTTTTTTTTTCTTTTTTTTGAGATGGCTTTTCACTCTTGTTGCCCAGGCTGCAGTGCAATGGTGCAAACTCGGCTCACTGCAACCTCCGCCTCCCGGGTTCAAGTGATTCTCCTGCCTAGCCTCCTGAGTAGCTGGGACTACAGGCACCCGCCACCATGCCCAGTTAATTTTGTATTTTTATAGAGATGGGGTTTTTCCATGTTGGCCAGGTTGGCCTTAAACTCCCGACCTCAGGTGATCTGCCCGCCTAGGCCTCCCAAAGTGCTGGGATTACAGGCATAAGCCACCATGCCCAGCCCATTTCTTCTTAGGGAATCTCTTTCTACCTTGAGTTTATGAAGGTATTCTCACATACAGTTGACCCTTGGACAATGCAGAAGTTAGGCATGCTGAGCCCCACACAGTTAAAAATCCATTTAAAACTTTTGATGCCCCCAAAACTTAGCTACTAATAGCAACTGTTGACTGGAAGCCTTACCGATAGCATAAACAGTCAATCAACACATTTTTTGTATGTTAAATGTATTATATACTATATTCTTAGGATAAAGTAATCTATAGAAAAAAATGTTATTAAGAAAATCATAAGGAAGTGAAAAATATATTCACTGTTCATTAAGTGGAAGTGGATTATCATAAATGTCTTCTTTGTCATCTTCATGTTGAGGAGGCTGGTGAGAAGAAAGAAGAGGGTGTGGTCTGTGGTTCCCAGGGTTTCAGAGGCAAAGGAAAATCCACATGCAAGTGGACTCATGCGGTTCAAACCTATGTTGTTCAAAGGTGAACTATAATCTCTTAATAGTTGTATATTTTGCCTTACAAATCTTTAATCAATCTGAAATTGATTTTTTAAAATATGGTGTGAAGTAGGAGCCCACTTTCATTTTTTCCATATGGATATATTCAATTGTTTCAAAACTATTTCCTCTAGTGCCTTCCTTTTCTCTACATCAGCAGTGCCAATTTTAGTATATTTTCTGTATAGGGCTGTCTCTGGGCTTTCTGTTCTGTTCCACTGATCTATTTGTCTATCCCTGTGCCAATATCATGGCATGTCTTAATTCTCTAGCTTTATAATAAGGCTTGATATCTGGTAGGGCAAGTTTCTTCCACTTACTTTTCTTCTTCAGTAATGTCTTCATCTTGGTCCTAAGTTCTTCTATATAAATTTTGAGAATGAGTGTGACAATTTCTTCAAAATAACCCTTGGAGATTCTCATCTGAATTGCACTGAATCTCTAGATCAATTTAGGAAGAAGTAATTTCTTTAGTGTAGAAAGTTTTCCTATGCAGGAAATGGCCTACCTTTCCATTTTATTTAGTCTAACTTTGGCATCTCTTAATATGTTTTATAATTTTCTCCACAGAGATCTTTTCATCTTATTTGATTCATGTATTTATGTATTTTTATATAACAAATTTATAATAATGTGTTATAAATTTATATTATAAATTTGTTATATAAAAATGCAGTATATTTTTTAAATATTCATTTTATATATACAACTTCTCTAGACTTCTTTTTCAGTTCCAATATTTAATCTGCAAATCATGTGAGTTTTACACTGAGACTATCATATCATATATAATGACATTGTTTTACATCCTTTCTGATTGTTACACTTTTTTTCCCCCTTTTGTCTTTATGTATTTATTTATTTTTGAGATGGAGTCTCATTCTGTCACCCAGGCTGAGGTGCAGTGGTGCGATCTCGGCTCACTGCAACCTCCACCTCCCAGTTTAAGTGATTCTCTTACCTCAGCCTCCCAGCCTCCTGCGTACAGGCACCAGCCACCACGCCTGGCTTATTTTTGTATTTTTAGTAGAGACAGGGTTTTACCATGTTGGCCAGGCTGGCCTTGAACTTCTGGCCTCAAGTGATCCACCTGCCTCGGCCTCCCAAAGTGCTGGGATTACAGGTGTGAGCCACCACACTCAGCCCCATTTGCTTACTTTAATATCCTGTCAAAGATCTCAAACACAATTTCAAGTAGGAGAAACACAATTTCAAGCTAGTGTCTTGTTTTGATGCTGATTTAGAAAGAATGTGCTCAGCTATTGATCAGTAAGTGCTTCGCGTGCTTGCTTACATTTTGCTGCTGTTCTGGACGCCATTTCGTCCTGCACAGTTTTCATGATTGCTGCAGATATCGTTCCAGTTTTCCCATAGGTGGGTGCCCTGAGGGGCCGACATTTATGGGCCACTTCAGTGATTTTTCTTGGCTTCCATGGGTTCCTACTGCATTCAGCCAGTGAAGATCGATGGCTATGATAGAATATATTTGCTGGGAAGAAAAAAAAAAAGATCGATGGCAGGAGAGGGAGGAGAGTAGGTAGGGGAGAAGAAAGGTAGGACCTTTATTTCCCTTGCCGTTTCACTGTGCCTCCCTGCATGGATCAACTGCGTCACTAGGAAGAAAGTCAGGCTCCTTTTCTTTTTTTTGTTTTCCTTTTTGTTTTTGAGATGGAACCTCACTCTGTCACTCAGGCTGCAGTGTGCAGTGTTGTGATCTACGTTCACTGCAACCTCCAAGCAATTCTTCTGCCTCAGCCTCCCGATTAGCTGGAATTACAGGAATGTACCACCATACCCGGCTAATTTCTGTATTTTTAGTAGAGACAGGGTTTCACCATATTGGCCAGGCTGATCTCGAACTCCTGACCTCAAGTGATCCATTCACCTTGGCCTCCCAAAGTGCTGGGATTACAGTTGTGAGCCATTGCGCCTGGCCAGAAAGTCAAGCTCCTTCTTATGTCTCTGTCTCTTTTTGTGAGTCAGTGAGTGTGTGTGTGTGTTTTCTCCTAGTTAACTTTTGGTGAGCCGTTCTAATTTAATTCCACTGTGGTCCGAAAGTGTGATGTGTTTATTATCTTTGGAATTCCTTGAGGCTACTTTATGGTCTAGCTCATGATCAACTTTTATATCTATTTACAACTTGTATGTCTATTTAAAAAATTGAATTCTGCCACTGCCAGATATAACAATTATTCTGTTGACAAAAATTTCCTGAGGAGCTACTATGTGCTAGGGATTGTTTTAGCTGATGTGAATAAGCAGTCGACAGAAAAATTCCTGCTTTTGGGGAGAGCACATTCTAGGAGAGGAAACAGAATACAAAATTAAAAAACATGAAATATGTTGTATATTTGATAACGATGAAGGAAAACAAAGAAATTTCTTTCAAAGTCACTAAAACTGTTCATATTTTCTCTATCAATCTAAAAATTTTTCCTAAAGAATCATTTAAGACAAATTTTGGATGGGGTGTGGTAGCTCACACCTGTAACTCTGGCATTTTGGGAGGCCAAAGTGGGTGGATCACTTGGGGTCAGGAGTTCAAGACCAGCCTAGCCAACGTGGTGAAACCCCATCTCTACCAAAAACAACAAAATTAGCCTTTACTAAAAATATGAAAAGGAGCTGGGCATGGTGCCAGGTGCCTGTAATGCCAGCTACTCAGAAGGCTAAGGCAGGAGAATGGCTTGAACCCGGGAGGTGGAGTTTGCAGTGAGTCAAGATCACGCCACTCCAGCCTGGACAACAGAGCAAGACTCCATCTCAAAAATAAAAAAAAAGACAAATTTTGGAAAGTTTCTCCCCATTTAGATATCTTTTCCCCATAAAAATAATATTATAAGGCCGGGTGCGGTGGCTCACGCCTGTAATCCCAGCACTTTGGGAGGCCCAAGTGGGTGGATCACCTGAGGACAGAAGTTTGAGACCAGCCTGGCCGACATGGCAAAACCCTTTCTCTACTGAAAATACAAAAGTTAGCCAGGCATGGTGGTGGGCGCCTGTAATCCCAGCTATTTGGGAGGGTGAGGCACAAGAATCACTTGAACCCGGGAGGCGGAGGTTGCAGTGAGCCGAGGTCGCACCATTGCACTTCATTCTGGCTGCGATCCTATGTCCTGTACCTAAAAGGACATACATATAATAAAAAATATTACAACAATAGTGCTTTACATAATTGTTTGTGGTAAATTCTAGGTATTTAAATAATACATCTAATCTACTAATGTGAACATCTATCATTTTTTCTCTCCAAAAGAAACATTCTCAGTTCACAACCTTCTCAGTTGTGAAGTCCCAATATAAGATTAGATCAAACGTCACTGTATGCACAGTATTTAGTTTGTGTTTTATTTGATTAAAATTCTTCCACCATCCTACCACAGAAGTTTTAATGAGACTGAAATAACTCAATTTTAATACTTAATTTGAATTTCCTAGTTAAGTCTAAAATAATGTTTTATATTGGAGAAAAAAAGCCTATTTTCTCTAATAATAAATTAGATAGTTGGATATATGAGAACAAATTATTTCTGGGACTCAGATTTTTCATTCATATAAAGCAAGTTGGTATCTGGGTTTATTTTCCTTTTCAATCTTTGCCAGTCCTGTTTACTCAGATATCTTTCAAGATAAACAAAATTGGCACTACCATTCTTCTTAGGGAGAAAAGATCTTTGTTTTGGAAAATAATTCTTTTTGCTAGTGGAGATAGCAGGGAGGGGATATGTGGAAAAGTGCTTTGCATAAGGGTGGGGAAGAGCAAAGACAACAGAAGAATGTGGACTCTAAAAATCTATCTGGAAGTTGGAGCCTGAGTTGATGAAAACACAGAAAATGTTATCTAAAGAAATGCTTAATATTTAATTTAAAATCTTTCACGTTTCTTCAATAGAAATATCCTCCATTTTTCAAATGTTCAGAATGTTACTGTATACTTTTTGAAAGTTAGCAATATGACTTTTGTGCAAATATAAAATGAACATGTAAACAATTTATTCAATTCATTAATGCAGGAAATTGTATGATATTAAGACTAGTTCAGATGAGCATTGAACAGGTATAAATAGAAACTCATGATGCTTAAATTTGGTAATAGATACAAAACTGATTAATTTCTAATCAAACAGTAATATTTTCAAATTTACTTGTATTGCTTTGGACGAGAATCTTTTGCAATCCCTAGAGAGTTATAAAATGGCCTAGTTAATGGAAAGAAAATCAAAGGTACACACTTATATAAAATCACATAATTCCCAGAGGGTCTACTTGACCATACCTAGACTTGTAAAAGATATAGAGTAATCTCTTTTGCCCATTTCCAAGTCATGTACAATTTTTCTTGGCAGAAAAGACAAGTAGACACATGCTAAATTGTCTGACAATTATGGAAAAAGATTGACATACCTGTCTGAGCTGATGTGTTAAAGGAAAAAGTAGTATGGGCAGAATGGTGTGACAATCCATACAGTGATCGCATTCCATGGAAGCTGAAACTTACCACTTAGGTGAATATTAGGACAGAAACCGACTGGGAATTCTTAGGGGAGGACGTTGGACCACTTATGAGATGTGAACAGAGGCCTATAAATGTAATCTGGATTTTAATGGACAAGGTGACCATAACCACAGCTGACATCTTGGCCATACTTTTCATAAAATAATATTAAATTGCAAGAGTTAAG
>PVKP010034771.1:0-23926 GCA_004027715.1 Plecturocebus donacophilus | reverse complement strand
TCATCACTGGTCATTAGAGAAATGCAAATCAAAACCACATTGAGATACCATCTCATGCCAGTTAGAATGGCAATCATTAAAAAATCTGGAGACAACAGATGCTGAAGAGGATGTGGAGAAACAGGAACATTTTTACATTGTCAGTGGGAGTGCAAATTAGTTCAACCATTGTAGAAAATAGTGTGGCGATTCCTTGAGGACCTAGAAATAGAAATTCCATTTGACCCAGCAATCCCATTACGGGGTATATATCCAAAGGATTATAAATCATTCTATTATAAAGACACATGCACACGTATGTTCATTGCAGCACTGTTTACAATAGCAAAGACTTGGAACCAACCCAAATGCCCATCAATGATAGACTGGACAGGGAAAATGTGGCACATATACACCATGGAATACTATGCAGCCATAAAAAATGATGAGTTTCTGTCCTTTGTAGGGACATAGACGAACCTGGAAACCATCATTCTCAACAAACTGACACAAGAACAGATAAACAAACACCACATGTTCTCACTCATAGGTGGGTGTTGAACAATGAGAACACATGGACACAGGGAGGGGAGCATCACACACTGGGTTCTGTTGCGGGGGACTAGGGGAGGGACAATGGGGGATAGGGAGTTGGGGAGGGATAACATGGGGAAAAAGGCCAGATATAGATGATGGGGATGGAGGCAGCAAACCACATTGGTATGTATATACCTATGCAACAATCTTTCATGTTATTCACATGTACCCCAGAACCTAAAGTGCAACAAAATATATATATTAAAATTATATGTGTGTATGTGTGTGTGTGTGTGTGTGTGTGTGTGTGTGTGAGATCATAGGGAAAAATGTAGTCATCTCAGAAAGAAAAATATCAAGTTAGTCTTAGACTTTGCAGAGCACTCAATGCCAAAGAGAGAGCAATGATATCCAGACTTGGACCTCTGGGGGGAGGAAGAATAACTGAGAATTTTATATCAAATCTAAAAGGCATTGACAAAAACACAGGGATTCAGAAAACTGAGAATGCACTAAGCCTTCTTGAAAAAATTACCTAGTGACAAAATCCAGCCCAACAAGATGCAAATAGACATATAGGACTCATAATGAGGAAACAGCATTATTAAAAACCAGTTCTGAATCTATGTAGATGACTGGTTCTCAACCCTGGCTGTACATTAGAGTCACCCAAGACCTTTGTAAAAGATACTTTACTAAGCCCCTCTCCAGACTAATTCATTCAGAATCTCACAGATGGGGCCACAGAATCGATATTTTTTGACACAGCCTCAGGTGAGAATATTGTGTGAACAAGATTGGAAACCACTGATTTAGATATAGAAACAAAGGCTAACCAACTGTGAGAATTATTGTCACAGAATAGAAAGTAACCAGTGTAAACACTGAAGATGTAAAAAATTGTAACAAAGAAAAATCACTTGGTCAGAGGAAGAAAAGTAAAGGAACAATCATTTTCTCATGATTATTATTATTTCAGAGTAAATTGTGAATTATTTCACAATTCAAAAAGAATTGACAGTTTTTGAAAATGACAGATTTCAAAATATCCATTTTGTAAGTCCTTTCTGAATACTAGTAACTCATCGTTAATGGTTTATACTTCACTAAAATTCCATGGAAAACCAACTAGTAGCCTGTAGGGTCACATAGGATAGAATAAGTGAATTCTTCAAGTGAATTCTTCAATATCACCATGGATATTAGGATTGACAAAATAAATAAATGACAAAAATAAACCTGTGCACCGATATGACCATAAATAATCAGGGAAAGAAACAGAAACTCATATACACCATTATTGCAACTGGCATGAGGTGGTATCACACTGTGGTTTTGATTTGCATTTCCTTGATAGTGATACTGAACATGGTTATGTGTTTGTTGGCAATTTGCATATCTTCTTTTGAAAATTGTCTATTCATGCCCTCTGCCCACTTTTTGATGTGATTATTTATTTCTTGATGATTTGTTTGAGTTCCTTGTTGATTCTGGATACTGGTCTGTTGTCAGATGCATAGTTTGTGAATATTTTCTCTCACTCCATGGGTTGTCTATTTACTCTGTTGATTTTTCTTTTTCTTTTTTTTTGCTGTGCAGAAGCTTATTAGCTGAATTCAGACTTATCTATTTATTATTGTTTCTGTTGCATTTCCTTTGGTTTCTTGATCACGAACTCTTTGCCTAAGCCAACATCTAGAAGATCTTTTTTTTTTTTTTGATGGTATATTCTAGAGTTTTTATGGTTTTGGGTCTTAGATTTATGTCTTTGATCCATCTTGAGTTGATTTTTGTATAAGGTGAGAGATAAGGGTCCACTTTCATTCTTCTAAATGTAGCTTACCAATGATCCCAGCACCATTTGCTGCACAGGGTGTCTTTCCTCACTTTATGTTTTTGTTTGCTTTGTCAAAATCAGTTGGCTATAAGTATTTGGCTTTATTTCTGGGTTTTCTACTTCCACTGGTCTTCCTTTCTGTTTTCATGTGAGTGCCATGCTGTTCTGGTAACTATAGCCTTGTAGTATAGTTTGAAGTTGGGTATTTTGACGCCTCCAGATTTGCTCTTTTTCCTTAGTCTTGCTTCGGCTATGTGGGCTCTTTTTTGTTCCATATGAATATTAGGATTGGTTTTTCTAGTTCTCTGAAAAATGGTGATGGTATTTTGATGGGAATTGCATTGAATTTATAGATTGCTTTTGGTAGATGGTCATTTTCACAATATTGTTTTTACCCCTCCATGAGAATGGGATGTTTCCACTTTATTGTGTAATCTATGATTTATTTCAACAGTGTCCTGCAGTTTTTCTTACAGACATATTTCACCTACTTGTTTAAGTGTATTTCTAAGTGTTTTATTTTTTTGTGTCATTTAAAAGTTTGAATTTTTAAATTTGATTCTTGCTTGATCACTGTCGGTGGATAGCAGTTCTACTGATTTGTGTACATTGATTTTGTATCCTGAAACTTTACAGAATTCATTTATCATATCTAGGAGCTTTTTGGATGAGTCTTTAGGGTTTTCTAGGTATACAATCATATCATCAGTGAACAGCAACAGTTTGACTTCCTCCTTTTACCAATTTGGATGCCCTTTATTTCTCTCTCTTGTCTGATTGTTCTGGCTAGGATGGACAGCTGTTTTTAATTTTAAAAATACATGTGTCTCTAACTCATTTTCTCCCTCAGTTCCAGTGTCTCGCCCCATCCTCACTCTCAGGGTTCCCAGGGCCCAGGCTGTGGTGGGGGACCTGCTGGAGCTTCGCTGTGAGGCCCTGAGAGGCTCTCCCCCAATCCTGTACCAGTTTTATCGTGACGATGTCATCCTGGGGAGCAACTCAGCCCCCTCTGGAGGAGAAGCCTCTTTCAAGCTCTCTCTGACTGCAGAACATTCTGGAAACTACTCCTGTGAGGCCAAGAATGGCCTGATAGCCCAGCATAGTGACACAGTATCACTCAGTGTTATAGGTAAGTTGACCCAACCAGCAGCACAAAAAGAAACAGACCATCTCCCCCAAATTTCCCAATAGCCAAGATCGGAGCTATGGTTTCCAGAGCCATTTGCTGTGTGACATCCTGTTAGGCCTGGCACCCACACAGCCTCCATCTCTGAGTTTTGTATCCTATACATTCAAGAACTTGTACCTTCCCTTCTCTTGCTGTACTTTTCCTGCTAGCAGCAATCCAGCCACCATGACCAAAATTCCCCTAACATAGGAGTAAAGGCTTTCGAAATACAAACTATATTCTTGCCAACAGTGATAGTAAGAAAGAAAGTTATAAAGTTCCATGTGCTTCACCTTAGAAGAGATTTAGTTGTGGTTTTCTCTGTCTGCCAATCAATAAAAAGACCAACACAGTTCTCTTATTGGCTCACACATTTTTCTCTAGCCTCTCCTGCCCCTGTCCCAGAGTGGTTTGGGTTCCCACCCAAGACCCTTGTTAGAAGACATCCTACTCCTTCCTCCTTACCTTTTCCTGTTCAATTCAACAGCATCCTGATCTTCCATGCATCCTTGTCATGGGCTGACTCCTAGTCACGCCCACTCTCAGTGAAGACTTTGGCACTGCACTTTGTCTTCCTCCCTACCCCACAGTCTGTCATCATTTCATGACTCTCATGACCACATGTATGACTCCCTTAATGCCATGATCTGTCCTCTCCACACCAGTCAGCCACTCCCACAAACATATACTACTTCATCTCCAAAATGACAATTTTAAGCCCTTATTATCTGAAAACAACCTCTATCCTTCTATTTGCATCAACCTCTCCTATCATTACTGTTCTCAGACCTGAACAGAATTCCCAGGTCATTAATACCTCTACTCCTTCCCTACTCCATCAGACAGTAACTCCTTCCACTGCCACCAACAAATTGAGTGTCTAGCTCTGTATCCACCCAGTAACTCATCTCTCCTTTTCCTAAATTATACAAGACTCTCCTCCCTACAGGTGAACATCTCCATCTGGACTCCAGATTTCATCATTTTGTGCATTCTCAGAAGCTATACAACCGATTATCGCTTTCTCCTCTATGGCCCCCAACATCTCCCTCTCTGTAGGATCCTTCCCGCTGGCATTTCACATCCTATATCTCTCTCATACCCAAGGAAAACCTTCTCTTGATCCCACTTATACCTCCATACACTACCGCTTCATGGCTGAACTTCTAAAAATAGCTACCCATGTCCCCATTATCCACCAGGCTCTAATCTACTAGGTTTTTCCAACCTCTCCACCAAAATGTTTCTCACCAAGGTCATTGATGACCTCCAGGGCTTTAAATCCAATGGCCATTTTTCAATCCTCACCTTCCTTGACATCTCAGATATATTCCATATTGTTTACCTTTCTTCCTTCTTGAAGCCCTCCCTTCAGGGAATCCATCTTCTTCTGCTTCTCTTCTTTCCCTGGCCACTTCTTCTCAGTCTTCTTCATTGGCTTCTCCTTTTATAGAAAACCTTTAAGCATTGGCATGTCCCAGAACTTTAACTTATGCCCTCTTCTCTTATCTAAATCCTTTGTCTGGATGATCCTTGGTATGGCATCTATAAATAATTATTTCAAAACCTCTATCTCTAAAGGGGACCTTCCACTTGAGCATCTGCACATGACATATCTTCACTCAAATATCTCAAAAGCTTGTCAATCTGAACATCTCTAAAACTGAACTGCTGACATTCCCCTCCTCTTTCAAAGGTTCCTACCTCTGTGAAACACATCTCCCCTCATCAGATACACAAAGCAGAAACAGAGGAGTCTTCCTCAGCATTTCTCTTCCTCACTGCTCATAGTAAGTTAATCATTAAGTCATGCTGATTTGAATTCCTAAATATTTCTCAAGTCTTTATCTCTATCACCTCTATCTAGACAAGTCCACCATCATTTTGACTACTGCAATGCCACTCATCTACTCTACCCCTCAATTCCACTTCCATTCCACCACAGTCCATTTTGTGCGCAATGGTCAAAATGGTCTTTTAAAAGTAACAAATTTGATCATCTCACACCCCTGCATAGATAGACTTATAAGCTTCCCATTGCTCTATGAAGAAGGATCAAAATTCTTAGCATGGCTTATGAAGTCCAGCCTAGATTTCCAGCCTCCTATTTCATGGTAGTTTGCAGACTCTTCTCAGTGTGATACTACCTTATTTCAATAGTTCAAATGTGCCAGTCTTATTCCCAACTCAGGGCCTCTGCACATACAGTTTGCCTGCCCAGTGCACTCTATACCTCCCTCTTCAACTGGCTAATTTCAATGCTAATTTCAAAGGTCATTTTGTGAAGAAGCTTTCCTTGACAACACATACATTTCATAGTACCCTGTCCTTTATCAATTTTCAGTTTTTAATTCTATACTTACTGCATTTTTATTTAATTGCTGCCTCTCATCCTTCTATATTGTAGGCTCTATTGAGAGCAGGAACTGTCTTTCTCACCATTGATTCCCTAGGACATCATACCATTCTTGGGACTTATTAAATGCTCAATTAATTTTTATTTTTGCTCAATTTTATAAAAATTTTTGTTCAATTAATTTTTGAATAAATATAAAAATGAGCAAATAACATGACAATACTCTTTCTCTTGTGGGCCCTATTTCTGATGCAGTGCAGATGCAATTACATCTCTGGTGATATAAGCCGCAAGTCTCTGTTGTTCTTCCTTTTCTATTGGACTGATTCCTCCTTTCTCCAATTGTCTTTTGACTTCCAAGATACCTGTCAGTTTAATCTTTGTTTTTACAATCCTCAAACACATTTGAGTTTGTGTATTTCAGTATTCCAAACTGTTTATAGTGCTACGCAAATGTTATTCTTTCTGGAGATCTGAAAATATTGCTGAGTCTTGAGTAACATCACAAGGGCATTAAAAACTGAGAAAAACATTTTCCCATTTCAAATGTCTTTGGCATGAAGGAATGTATTTCAGCAGAAGCAGCTAATGGTTACCTGTTTTTCCTCCCTCAGTTCCAGTGTCTCGCCCCATCCTCACCCTCAGGGCTCCCAGGGCCCAGGCTGTGGTGGGGGACCTGCTGGAGCTTCATTGTGAGGCCCTGAGAGGCTCCTCCCCGATCCTGTACCTATTTTATCATGAGGATGTCACCCTGGGAAAGATCTCAGCCATCTCTGGAGGAGGAGCCTCCTTCAATCTCTCTCTGACTGCAGAACATTCTGGAATCTACTCCTGTGAGGCAGACAATGGTCTGGAGGCCCAGCACAGTGAGATGGTGACACTGAAAGTTGCAGGTGAGTGGGCCCCGCCCACCAGCCACACAGCGCAGAACTGACTGTGCCTGCTCTCCCGCAGCTGACAATGGAGCCACAGAGCTCCTCAGGGCTGTTTGCTTGTGTGGCGTCCCAGCACACTTTCTGCCTGCAGAACCTCCCTGTGGAAGTCTGGGATTTTTTGTGGTATGGTTCCAGGAATCTGAAGTTTCCCAGCAGTCTTCTTGAATGTGATCAAAGCCTCTCACTAAAAATGCAAATAAGACTTTATAGAACATAAACTATATTCTGAACTGAAATTATTATATGAAAGTGAAACCGAAGAATTATAAATATAGGTTTCTCTGCCCTAGAAAATATTAGGCTGCTTCTCGTCCAGATTCTTCTCTCACTGACTTCCAACAAGCCTCTATTCTTGAGTTTCTTGCATTACTGGGGATGTAAATGTTCCTTATATTTCCACAATTAAAAATCCTATGTTAACATAAGCTACGTGCACAGCTCTTCAGGAGACACACTCAGTGATCTGAGCAAGGACACAGGTGACCAGGGCAGAAAACGGGGAGCAGGATGACATGGAATGGAAACGGCTACCTATCAACCAAACTCCTCCATTCTCAAAGCTGTTCTTTGATCCCATGCAATTAAGTGTAATAACCCAAGGAAAGCTGCTTCTAGTGAGCTTTGAATATTTTTGGTGATGACCTCCTACAAGCCAAACTTCGAAACCCCTGTTTAGAGAGACCTGGAGTTTAGCAAAAGTAGGCTAAGGGGTGTTGAGATGAATGTTCTAGACTTGGCTCTGGAGATAACTAGCTGTGTGACATTGGCCAAGTGCCTTTCCCATATTGACCTCAGTTTCCACACCCATAAAGTGGGAAAATCAGACTAGATGAAAATCATATCATCCCCTGTCTTAGAATTCTATTATTTTGGCAGACAGGGAATATGGATTATGCAGACTTACAGGTTCCTAGAAGGAGATGTGCAAAAGTAAAAGTGGGTTGTCCCTGCTTTTGGAATATATCCTGGAGAAACAGGAGACCATATGATGGTATGCAATCACCAGTCTAGTCATGTAAAGCAAAATATACATTGATGCTTTTATTCCCCTTGGCAAGATGCCTGGGTATCATAGGAATAGAGACAGAGCCACAATAAGCAGTTTGATCTGGGCAAGTTAACCTAGGATCCAGCATCTCACAAGGTAGCCAGTGCAGCCATCTCATTGTCATCCAAGAGATGATGACTTCAGATTTTCCTATTTGGTAAGTGCCAAGACCAGCTTGGTCATGGAGACCCCAACCCAGGTGGTACTGAAGGAATTAAGAAACAGACACAGAGATAGAGAGCAAAAGGTGGGATGATAGGGGGCCACAGCTTTCCCAGTTGAGAACCTCAGAGTTTGACCCACACATTTATTGACAGCAAGCAAGTGATAATCATCATTTAACTAAAAGCATTCTTCTCGGGGAACAAAGCATTCTTTACTAGTGGCAAGAAACAGACTCCAGTGTGTTTATCTACTGCAGCTAGAACATGTCGTTAAGGCACGGGTCACTCATTCTATCGTTTGTGGTTCAGAAGCCCCCAAGCAAGAGAGGGTTAGGTCTTTCTTTCCCTTGCTCCGGTAAACCAACAACCTCTAGCAATGTGTGTCACTGCCATCACAAGGATGTCACAGTGCTACAGATATCCTGTTTATGGCCAGTATCTTTAAAGGCCTGTTTATGCCAGGCTTAGGGCCTGCTCCCAGCTTGCTCCCAACAGCTAAGCTCAGCTCATTCTTCTTCCCCCACCAGCAGCACCAACCTCAACCAATTTTCCTGAGATTTGCAGGGACTCTTGCCACACAGTTTATCCATCTGTCCCTTACAGCCGGCACACAGGCATGTACCACTGACCGAGGGCTGCTCCGTCTCTCCTTGTAACACAGCAAGCCTCCCACATTCTGTACTTATGATTTCATGATTTTCTGTTCATCCTCACTCCCTTGTTTCTATAATTCCCTGTCACAAATGCATGTTATTTCTGCTGTTACTGTTACCACAGCTAAAGGGCTTCTTGTGCAGCCTGAATGAATTGTGTCTGAGTCCTAAAACTAGGACACAGGTCGTAGGGACCAGAAACTGCCACAAAAGGAAATGCTATTTCTTATTATCATCATGATCAATATCATCATCATCAACACTCACTGAGCCTTCATCAGGCTCCAGACTCTGCAGTTAGTGCTTAATATCCAGTATCTCATTTAATCATTAAGATAAACCTGTGAGGATAAATTTTAAGCCATTTTATCCCCTATTTTCAGAAAAGAAACTGAGATTTAGAGAAGTGAAGTAACTAGCTTGCAGATACACAGCTAGCAAGGGTAAAGCCAGGTTGAAGCATGGTCCTCTCTAACTCTTAACATTAGTCTGAGACATTATGACATTTCCTCATCCATTGTGGCTACTTTTTGACACAACCTTTTAGTTTTTAGTAATTTGTTATTCTGAAAGAATCTTCATGATCTACATGAATCTTCATGATGAAAAAGATCAAATAATACAAAAGGGCCAATACTGAAAAGTAAAAGACTCTTTCTACCAGCTCACAATCAATTCACATGCACATACTCTCTAGACATAACCATTGTTAACTGTTTCATGTGTATGCTTCCAGGAATACTCTATAAACCTAAAGGCATTTAATTTTTACAAAGCTAGAATAATATTATACCTATAGTTATGCCAGTTGCATTTTTTCAACTGAAATACATATCTCGACTTTTAAGAAACACATCTTGGATAGCATTCGCATTTCATTACCCAATCCAGTAGGTTGCCTCTAATTTTTAGCTTTTATTAAAACGCTACAGTAGAAATTCTTGTACAAATATATTGGCATATTTTATGCCGGTACCCCTAAAGGAGATGGCTCTAGAAGTAGGACTTGAACTCCTGGGCTCAAGTGATCCTCCTGCTTCAGATTCCCAAATCATTGGGATTACAGGTTTGGGCCACTGCACCTGGCCCGCTACAGGTAGATTGTTGGGTCAGAGTTTATGGGCACTTTAAATTTTGTAGCTATTGACAAATTGTCATTCAAGGAAGTTTGTTAAATTTGTATTACCACCTAGGGCAAATGTAGGTGCCTATTTATCCACAAGCTCATCAGTATGATCAGTCTATCTAAGCTTTGCCAACCCGAAAAACAGAGAAAAGAATAGTATTGTATGGTTGTCTTCAGTTGTGTTTCGTTAATTAGTAATGAAAATGAGAATCTTTTTATATATTTATTGTCTATTTGAAGTTTTCAGTGATTTATATACTTTTTACAGTTTTCTATTGGATGTTTTTGTACACTGAAAACTATTAGTGGGTCAAACTAATTAGCTTTGTTTATCATCTGTATTTTAATCTACTTTCAAGATTGAGATATGACTTTTTACATTTGTTCATAATATCTTTTGTTTCTTACAAATATGTTAGAAGCAGAAACTGCTATTGACTTTTTGTTCTCCCTCAGTTCCGGTGTCTCGCCCAGTCCTCACCCTCAGGGCTCCCAGGGCCCAGGCTGTGGTGGGGGATCTGCTGGAGCTTCATTGTGAGGCCCTGAGAGGCTCTCCCCCGATCCTGTACTGGTTTTATTATGAGGATGTCACCCTGGGGAATAGCTCGGCTCCCTCTGGAGGAGGAGCCTCCTTCAACCTCTCTCTGACTGCAGAATACTCTGGAAACCACTCCTGTGAGGCCGACAATGGCCTAGGGGCCCAGCGCAGTGAGGCGGTGACACTTTATATCACAGGTAAGTTTCCCATGCCTGGGCCACAGATGGAGACAAAATGTTTCCCCCAAGGACCCTCTGATAACCCTCACGGTGCTTGACCAGAACGGCACTCCTCAGGGACAAGTAACACATCTGGCAGCTCTCTAAACTGCTGTTTCCTGAAGTGCTTCTGGAATGATGATGCGGGTGCTTGGAGCACACGGTGGCAGGGGGCAAAGGGCACCACTGACTTTAGAGCTCCTCACCTGGCTGCCTCTTCTCTCACCAGCCACCACCCACCCTGACCCCCAACCCTGGCCTCAGGTGCAGAGACAACTTCCACACAAAGACGGGAGCCATCTTCTGTGCCACATCAGCCCCTGCTTAGCTGCTGGGACCCTGCTCACCTAGATTCACCCTCAGGCCCAGGCAGCAGCTACCAGGGGTGGGCAGTTCGAGACCACAGCCTCTCCTCTGGCTCATGTGTGGGGTCTCCCCCACAGGGTTAACCGGAAACAGAAGTGGCTCTGTTGCCCCAGGCATCACCGGGGGCCTGCTCAGCATGGTGGGCCTTGCTGCTGGGGCACTGCTGCTTTACTGCTGGCTCTCGAGGAAAGCAGGTGGGTGACTCTGGGTACACCTTGGCTTGAGTTCATGCCCTTCCCAGCAACGCTCCCTCGGGCCTCATGCTGCCTTTGTGGCCATCCCCAGGCTCGCAAGAGTTCCTCCGTTCTGTCCCTCAAACCTCTGCCTTTCCCGCTGGGTCCTCCAGAATTGCTTTTACCAAATACATAGTTTCCAAAACAGATCTATAAGGTGGAAGATGTCTTGATGAGATGTAGCTTATCTAACATTATAAACTGCAGAGTGTCTTCCTCTGGACGCTTACAAGACTCCCAAGGAATGGGAAGAGGAGGAGAAAAACTCTGAGAAATAGAAAAGAAAATAGAAACCAGATAGGATCCGGTAATTTTCTGATATTTTAAATGTACACTCTTTTTACAGCTGATCAAGTCGGTTTTCTTGCCTGTGGCTGCCAATCATTATCTTTAAAACGTCCAGGTTAAAGGATAACAGACTGTGGACTCCCATTTCACGCTGTAACATACCCCGCTGGCAGGGTCAGCAGCTTTTCGCAGGCTGCTGCCTCCCTGGGGCAGAACAAAGAACGAGTCAACCTTCAGTGACAGCAACTCCTGGCAGTTTCTCAGGGAGCCTTCTCTGATCTGTGCCCCTCTGAGGGTCTCCTCTACCTGAATCCAATATTCCTCTGCTTTCCTTTACAGGGAGAAAGCCTGCCTCTGACCCCTCCAGGTAAGACCTGAGCTGCATTCCTGTGTGATTAATGAAATGTCCACAGAGTGGAAAAATTGAATCTGGTGATTACCAAGAGAGCACAGTGTCTGCCAGGTGCTGCTGAGATGGGCTGTGCCCACTTCCTGTTGTACCTCCCTGGGGATATCTCAAGGCAATTCCCAACACCTTTGCACCCACCCCCTTAGCTGTATAGGCTGTTTTCTCATCAAGTGTTCATTGCTTTTTCATTTATTAACCCACATCCCTGGACCGTTCTTGGCTTGGTTGTCTGAGTGACCACTATGACCACCGAGTCGTTCCATATCTTGAGATGACTTTAGATCAGTCAACCTGGAAATCTCTGGAGATGCTGATCTGATCGGCACCTCTTGTGATAACAACTGAGAAGATGGAGCCACACAACCTGACCACCCAGAGAGGTCAATCTGCCAGAAGGACGTAGTCCCTGTGAAGAAGGGGTCACCGTCTTGTATCCCAAAGGTTGACTTTAGGAGCCACACAGAGGCTTGCAGCTATCCCTGGGCAAGTCCATGATGGCAGCACGCAAACCATGCAGAGCGCCTCAGAGCCTTCTGATCACTGAGCATGCAGGCTTTGGAGCCAGCTTTGAGCCTTGACTCATTCCCTTTTTGGTTACATGATATTCATAAGTCACTTCTTGGAGCCTCTGTTTGTTTCAGCCACAAAATGGGGATGAAATAGAACTAACATCATGTTGTTATAAGCATCAGCACAATGCCTGTTACATGCTAGATGAGCACAAAGCCTGGAAACATAGATAATATGATTATGATTCATAATAGAATGCCCATGGGCCGTTTGTTGTGTACTCATCCATATTTCCAGGCTTGGCAGCCACCTTGCAGTAAGAAATCACTTACTAGGAGTAATCATTAGAGCTACTTTGTCAGGATTCCTAAGAAACATCCATGTTTCCCTGTCTCATAGGAGCCCTTCAGACTCAGACTCCCAAGAGCCCACCTACCACAATGTACCAGCCTGGGCAGAGCTGCAACCAGTGTACAGCAATGGTGAGGCCCAAGGACCCCGCAGCTGGCAGAAGCCAGAGGGCTAGTGTGGGAAAGGGGTGGGGCAGGAGATGGGGAGGGACTGTGCCGAGGCCTGCAGGGCTCTAGTCCTTCCAGAGAAGAGACCCTTGCTGGGGCAGGAGGAAGTATCTTTAACGAGAGGCAAGAACCTCAGCATCCTCTGAAACTTCAATTTCTTTCTAAGTAAATCCTAGAAGAGAAGATGTGGTTTACTCAGAAGTACGGAGCATCCAAAAGAAAAAGAAACATGGCGGTAAGACCCAACATAATCTCTGTTCTGGCCAACCCTCAACTTAGATAGTGTAGCTCAATTTCCACCCCCTCAGCAGTTGTGAGCCAGCCAGGCATAGAGCCGCCCCTCCCACTGGGTCATGGGGCTTCTTAATTTGTGCCTAAGCCACTTCAGGCGAATCCAAGCCTCCCCTGCACTCTCCTTTCTCCATTCTCCGCAGAGGGCCTCAGTATAACCTGAGTAACAAAAGCATCCTTTGGGGCATTCCCCTAATCTCTCAGAGCTTCAGTATCTCTATCCATAAACTGCGACTACTTCCCTACCGCCTTGGTCAGTTGTGGCTCCTCTAACAGAGCACCATAGACTAGGTGACTTAAAGAACAAATGTCTATTTCTCACAGTTCTGGAGGCTGGAAGTCCAAGATGAAGGTGCCAGTATGGTCAGGTTCTTAGTGAGCGCCCTGTTCCCAGTTTCCAGACAGGTGACTCCTTGCTGTATCCCCCACACAGCAGAGAGAGAGGGAGAGATCATCACTCATGTCTCATGATGATGATCATCATGATGTAATTGTCACCCTAGGCTCCACCTCCAAACAACATCGCATTGGGGATTAGGTCTTTAACCCATGAATTTGGAGAGCAACACAAATATTTAGTCCACAGCACTTACCTACCTGGACTAGTTTCTGATTGCTGCTGTTTCAAAGTACCATAAATTTGGTGGGATGAAGCAATACAAATGTATCGTCTTACAGCTCTGTGAGTCAGAAGTCTGATTTGGGTCTCACTGGGCTAAAATCAAGGTGTTGGCAGGGCTGTGTTCCTCCCTGGAGGCTCCAGGGGTGAAAGTGTTCTTGCCTTTTCAGCTTCTAGATCTCACCCACTTTCCTGGACTGGAGCCCCCTTCCTCTACCCCCAAAGCCAGCCAAGTAGCCAAGTCACATTTCCCTAACCATTCTTCCATAGTCAGGTCTCCCTCTGACCTCAGCTGAGAAAAGTCCTTGGGTTTTCTCAATATGAGTATATTGGGCCCACCTGGATAACCCAGAATAATCTCCCTATCTCAGGGTCTATAATCCTTATCACATCTGAAAGGTCGTCTTTTCCATTTTTAGGGTAATATATTCACAGTTTCCAGCGATTAGGGTGTGACATCTTTGGGGGCACATTATTACAGCTACCACGCTGTTTCCTAGGGTCACTGTGAGGACTAAATGAGAAAGTAGGTGTGGAAATGCTGTTGAAACTGCAGAGGGTGGAGCAGCTGTGATGATAACTACATGCTGGAGGTCTGGCTGTGTCCTCAGGCCTCACTCACAGTCAGTAGTTTGAAATGAGGGAATCCCAGCCTGGCTCCCTCCTTACTAGGAGCAGGAAAGAGGAGCAAAGTCCCTCAGGGCAGGCTTTTCTTTCTACCTCTGCTCCATTAAAAGTGCTGCATGATTTTAGCCGGTGAGCTTCCCTCTCTGGTTTTCCAATTTTGCTTATATAAAGTCGAGGGAATTGTGTTTGTGCCTCATTCTTGGTTCTATAGCACCCCTCTGAGACATGCGAACTCATTCACTCTTACAAGCCCCTTTGAGGAATGTGCTGTTACTACTCCCCTTTTATAGATGAGGAAACCAAGGCATAGACACCTTAAATGACTTGCCTGAAATCATATAGGCAATCACCAAGCAGTCTGTCTCCAGAGTCCAAACTCTGGACCAAACTCTGCTTTTCTCAGTGCAATTCCAGGGAGTCCTGATGCTCATTACAACCATTCCAAGACTTATTCCCCAAAAGGGGAAAGCCGTGTCTGGAGAATGTCATACTTTCCTCCCGTTTGAAAATATAACAATAATAATTTCTAATATCTACCATATGTTGAACGGTTCTTATTATATGCCAGGTACAGTTCTATAAGTGCAATAAGTAAATACACTATATTTGTATGGATAGCTCTTAGAACTGTACCTGTAGCACATACATAGAACTGTGGCACGCATACATATAATAGAGAAAATGTATTGAATATAGCAATCAGGACTGTACCTGACACATTAAAAACTGCTCAACACATGATAGATAATAGAAATAGTATATGCACAGACACACAGACACATGAGCACACACATATGTGTAAACTCTTATAGCTTCACCAGAACCATACTGGCAGATGATATTTTTCTTCCCATCATATAGATGAGGCAACCGAGGCAGGAGATGTTAAATGACTTCCCCCAGCTGCAGAGGTGGCCAGGCAGGCTGCAGGCTGCAGGCTCAGTCTTGGGCAGTCTAGACCCACATGGAGCGTGCTCTCTAAAACTTGCACCCGCCACGCCGCCTCTCCAGAACACACAATACCAATTATGCTCAAAGAACTAACAAGATAAAAGACAAACGTCTTTCTCTGGAGAGCCCCTAAGCAGCTCCGAGTGGGCCACGAAGTGTGAAGGGGTGCTGAAGAGAGGGCCTTAGGAATGGCACGGGACAGGGTGGGCACCCACGCAGAGCAGCGACGGACTCACCGCGCAGAGGGAGAGCGGGCCTCCAGGAGCCTCAGGGCGGCGCAACGGGAGAGCTCCTCGCCAATCCACAGCTGAACGCTTTCCTCTTTCCACAGGGGCCCCTGACCCCGGGCATCTCAGGAACAAGGTGAGTCTCCCCTCTGCCTGGCCTCCCCCCCCGCCCAGGCCCGCCCTGGCCCTCACGCGTGCGCTTTTGCCTCCTAGGGTTCCGCCGTCATCTACTCCGAAGTGAAGGTGGCGTCAACCCCGGCCTCCAGGTCCCCGCTCTGCGCTTCGTCCGCTCCTCACAGATGAGCCCACATGTGTCCCCAGCTGCTGTCTCAGCCTCCACACCCCAAAGTTCCCCTTGTGGGAGAAGCAGCATTGAAGCGGGAAGATTTAGGCTGCCCCAGGCCACTCCGCTGGCCTGTTTCCCTGTGCTCTTTCTCAGTCTGCCCAGAACGCAGGCCCTCGCCACTCTCGCCTGCTTCCTAGTTACAGCCCTGCCTGGCGGGTTGTGTCATCCAATGGCAAGGCGCTCCCATCCCAGGGCGCAGCACGTTTCCCGGCGTCCTTAGCGGGCTTCAGCTGTGTTGCTATTCTGAGTACTGCTGCCATCACACCCCCACGGAGCGGGTCTTACCACACAAACGGAGAGCGGGCCTTCAGGAGCCGCGGGGCTGGCCTAAACGCCAACACAGAATTCCTGCTCTCGGTGGATGCATTTCTCAGTTGTCATCAGGCTGGTGGAGCTACTGCAGTGTGTCAAACGAGACAGCGCACATCCCGTGCACATCCCGTGCACACAGGACTTGGAATGGATCTCCCCGCAGGGGCTGCATTTTACACTCCTCCACCTGTCTCAAACTCTAAGGCCAGCCCTTGACACCAGGGTAATGTCTCTCCTGCTCACGTGCCAATATCTACCTGCCCAAGTAAGTGGCTTTCATACCCCAGGTCCCAGGTACCTCCCATCCTAACAGAAGCAACCTAGCAAGTCAAGGCCAGGAGGACCTGGGTGCAGATAGAACACCTATGGGAACATAGGAGGTGCTCCATGACTATTTGGCTGACTGACTGATTGAATGAATGAATGAATGAGGAAGGAAACTATTGGAACATAGGAGGTACTCAATGACTATTTGACTGAATGAATGAGGAAGAAAACTGCAGGTAATCAAAATGGCATAAAATGCAGTGTGCTCCCTAGGAAGTCCAGGATGTATCCTGGTTTCCCTTAGAAATAATGTAAGAAAAGGAGCTTGAGTGAGGAAAACTGTTCAGCAAGAGGAAGGGCTTCTCACACTTTGATGTGCTTGTGGATCACCTGAGGATCCTGTGAAAATACAGTTACTGATTCAGTGGGGCTGGGTGGAGCCTGAGACTGTGACTCTAACATGCTCCCAGGGGATGCTGATGCTGCTGATGCATGGAGAGGCAGCGTGTGCTCTGGCTGCCCAGAGCCTAACTCGATTCACATGGATCATGCTGCTTCCTGGCCAGCCTTCGGCCACGGCACCGTCAGCTGCTGTTGCTGAAAGAGCTGCTCTGTGACATGCTGGCTTTCCTCAGCCACCCTGGGAAGGGGAAACTAGCTGCCACTGCCCTTGTTTCCCCACCTCAGGCCTCACACTTTCCCATGAAAAGAGTAAATGAATACAACCTAGCCCTCTCAATTCAGAGTTGTTCTCCCATCTCTGAGCAATGGGATGTTCTGTTCCACTTTTATGATGTCCACCACACCTCATCTTGATCTTTGCCTGAGACGTTGATCACCACCTGTGGGGGTCTGTCCTGCAAACCCTGACTCCGTGATGGGTGAATAAAACACTCAAACACAGGGTACAGTGAATGAGTGGGCTAGGGAGGTTGTCAGCTGCTCTCAGAGTGCAGTTGCAGCTACCTGATCCCTCACTAGCTGTTCCTCCTCACGTTTATTCAGTATAGATTTAATAACAGAGGTTTTAAGTCAACACACTTGTGGATAATTAATTTGGTTAAAAGAGTTGTCTTGTGAATGATAAAAGGTTTAGTTCCAGGGCCCAGAGCAAACACCATTAATGGGTAATTTCCCTGGTCAACCTCCTCCCACGAGGGCCATCCTCCTCAAAGTTTACATGAGTAAACAAGCTAGTTAGAGGAGAGACAAAGGAATGTGGGGTAAACAGACTTAACTGGGGAAGCTTCTATTATCCCTAATCTTTACCCTGTGACCTAATACTCTAAGGTGAGAACTGGCGACCTTCAGCCTGTTCCATTATTACAAGTTATGAAAACCTTTTGGCCTTCCAAAAGGTTTGAGACTATATCTTATAACTTTCCCTAATATTTCTCCAACTACCCTGAGTGAATCCCAACATTTGCCCCCAGTGGATTGTATAGTGACCACTTCTAAGGCTCATGGCCCTGAAATAAAATCCTTCCAAGGGCATTCAAAGCTCCACTCCAGCTGTCACGTGGCTTTTCATGCTCCCAGGTGTCAGAGCCTTGCCCAGATAGACAGGGCTGGCTCTGCTGTCCCAATCTTTCAAGGAGGAAACCAGACACCCGAGACAGGAGCTGGTACTGCAGCCCAGTGCAGCCTCGTGGAGCACGAGGCCCAAGGCATTATCCTCACCACAGATGTGCAACTAACATAGAGGTGGAGCAAGAAAAACGCATTTCCAGTGACGCTACTTTTTTAGGCCTAGTTGAAAGCCAAGCGAGGACAGTAGCAAGCATAGGTCCTGGGACCACACTGCGTGTATGCGAGACCCTGTAGGTCTCGGCAGAGGCCTGTGGAGAGGCAGTGTGTGCTCTGGCTACCCAGGGCCTAACTCAGTTTGCACAGATCATGCTGCTTCATGGCCAGCCTTCGGAGCTCAAGACCAGTGTCTCCTCTTGAGGATTAAAGGAAAAAAATCTTCTCACAGTCTATGCTGGAGGCCACATCACCAACAAAGCTCACACCCCATGCAGCTCTGAGAAGGCAGATGCTCCAGACTCAAAAGAGGAAATTTAAAATTTCTCATTGGGAAAGTAAGGTACCCTCATCCCAGAATGATAACTGCACAGTGGCAGAACAAACTCCACCCTAATATGGGTGGGCCCATCCAGCCCGTTGAAGGCCTGAATAAAACAAAAGGGCTGATTCTTCCTCTAGTGAGGGGGAACTCTTCCTGCTTTGGGTTGCGACATAAGTTTTCTTGCTTTCAGATGCAAACTGAAAAACGGCTCTTCCTGGGTCTTGAACTTGCTGGCATTTGGACTGAAAGAAAGTACACTATTGGCTGTCCTGGATCTCCAGCTTGCAGACTGCGGAGACAGCCTCTACAGTCACAAGAGCCAATTCATTCTAATAGATCAATCTTCTCTCTATGTGTGTATGTGTATGTGTGTACATATGTATGTGTGTGTGTATACGCAGATGAGGTGTATATCTGTGTGCTTACCTCATGGGTGCATGTGTGTACACACACAAAAACATATACACACAAGCACACACATCCTGTTGGTTCTGTTTCTCTAGAGAACCTTGACGAACACAATGATTGACAAAGGTGTGAGAACCAAATGGACCGGCTGAGTGTCTGCTTTCCAGGCTGGACTTGAGGCAGCCCACCTGAGGGAAGGCTTCAGTCTTTAGGACAGACACATTTTTCTAGTTTGCAGCCTTGTGCTGGTCCTGAGTGAAGAGAAAGGAAAAAGTGAAAAATTCCCCATGCTCTAGCCTGAAATAGGACAGACCCAGTGAAATGGGTCTATCTATAACTTAGAATGGGTCATACAACAAAGAGCAAACCTCAGCCTCAAATATAGTGTGGCCTGGAGTGGACTCGAGTTCTCGAAGGACAAAATCTCGACTGCCGAGCAGTGGTCTCAGGAAGCTCCACAGAGGCAGAATGTCTTTTTTTTTTTTTAATATATATATTTTATTGTGTTTTAAGTTTTAGGGTACCTGTGGAGAACATGCAGGATTGTTGCGTAGGTACATACATGGCAATGTGGCTTGCTGCCTTCCTCCCCATCACCTATAGCTGGCGTTTCTCCCCATGTTATCCCTTCTCAACTCCCCACCCCCCGCTGTCCCTCCCCTAGTTTCCCTCCATGGACCACAGTGTGTGATGCTCCCCTCCCTGTGTCCATGTGTTCTCATTGTTCAACACCTGCCTTTGAGTGAGAACATGCGGTGTTTGATTTTCTGTTCTTATGTCAGTTTGCTGCGAATCAGCATGTCTTCTTTGGGAGAAGAACCCCACATACTAGGAGAGCAGTATGGCTCTTGTGACCGTGGAGGCTGACACAGCCCATGATCTGGAGTCAGCAAGCTGGAGATCCAGTGGGGCCAGTAGTGTAATTTCTTTCAGTCCAAATGGCAACAAGCTCAAGATCCAAGAAGAGCTGTTTTTTCAATTTGAGTCTGAAGGCAGAAAAACTTATGTTTTTCACCCCAAGCCGAGAAGAGATCCCCCTTACTAGAGGAAGAATCAGCCCTTTTGTTTTATTCAGGAAACAGTGGACTGGATGTCCCCATCCACATTAGGGAGGATAATCTGCTCTTTTTAGTCTAATTACTCACATGTTCATTTCATCCAGATAGACCCTCACAAAACACTCACGATCATGTTTGATCACATGTCTGGACACTCTGTGGCCCAGTCAAGTTGACACATAAACTTCACCGTCACAATCATAAAGGTGGTCTCGGCTCCACACATTTTTTGGGGGGTTGTTTCTCTGTTGGTTCAGAACTCTGAGCTGTTACTTTTAGGGTCTCCTCAAAGAGAAGAGAGGCCCAGCTTCCCTCCAGTTTGTGGTTAAAATAAAGCTATTCCAGGATGCTGCCCACTTCCTCTTTCTGTTTTGTCTTTTGTCACTCCTCAAAGTCCACCTGTCTCTTTGACATCTAGCTGACCTGTTTCATGCCTCCTAATTTCACCTCAGCTAGCCAACTTTATTGTCTTTCCCCTCTTCCCGTCTCCCTTGATTAATACTGCCCGCTCAACCGAGAGCTCACCATAAGATAACTAACACTTATTAAAGAATTCATGTGTCAGAACTTACGCTAGGCTTTTTGCATAAATCATCTTATAGGCACAACAGGCCTATGCAATACATATCTATTACTGTCCCTGTTCCTGGAACCAAGCTGGGTCCGGCTGTGTTATCTCAAGGCCCAATAATGAGAAGCAGATAAAGTAGGAAAAAGGGAATGTATTGCTTTAACCAGATACAGCGAGAAGGCCAGAGATAATTCCACCAGACCAACTCAAAGTGTTACCATTTTCTTAGTGCTTATATAAGTTGGGGTTATGTGCCTATGTGCAGTATAGCATTCACCTAGATCTATTGGTAACTAATTTTATTTTAACTAGGTCAGAGGCAAAAAAAAAAAACCTTGCTAAGTCTGATTAAAAGGACCCCAGTACCTTCAAGTCCTGTCTCCTATGGTATTAGAGTGATTATTTCTATCTTCCCTCCTTTACAGCTTGGTCTGGAGAGCTGCCTTAGACTGTCCAATGCATCTATTCAAACAGTTGCCTCTGTTTCCTTGACTCATCTTAGATTTCATTGACCAGAGACAGGTCCTGGCACTAGGAATGTAAAACTGTTCCTTTTATTTGGGCTTGCTCCAGGTTAGGGAGAAGCCCATGCAAGCCTCCTACTGAGCTTATGTTTCATTTCCAGCTTTGATGTCTGGGCACCGATTTCCCTAGGTTTAACTATTTGCTCATGTTAAGGCAGCACTGTGGAAATGTGTCTGTGTAGCTGGAGTGCTATGCGGGCCTGTCTGTGTGATTGTCAGGGAGAACTAGCCTGCCACATTCCCATTTTACAGATGAGGGAAGTGAGACTTAAAGGAATTCATTTGGCCTAAGGCCACGCAATAGTAAGTCAGAGCTAGACCTGTGCATCCCCAGAGTCCACGCTTAGTGGCTTCACCAAATGTCCTCAATGGGTATCATGGGCCACCGAGTCCTGTTTGGGCAGAGGCATTTGTGAAGCAGGAAAAGAGCACATGAGACTTGGGGCCGGAAGGCCTGGTTCCTGTACAGGCCACTACCCATTGCTGTTAAGCTCTCTCAGCTCTGGGTACCTGGCCTGTAAAACTGGAAAATAAATAACAGCTGCTTGGATTACGTCTGAAAGGAGATAAGGTTTGCGTAAACATCATGCAGATGTTCATGGCAGCAGGTGAGGAGGTGCCTGTGTTTGCTGCAAAGTTTGCATTGCTCTCTGTTTGCCTTCGTGGGTTCCTCCCCTATCATTAGACTGGAGCAGCCGCTGAATTGCAAAAGCATACTTCAGGAGAAAATGATGGAAAATAAGCTGGTATTCTTTTTAATGTGAGGGGAATGGAGGTGTGGGAATACAGACATTCAGCATGTCGGGGATTACATAACTTCATAAAATCTTTCTGATTTGAATGTCCTTTAGTCATTTTCCAGAGAAATAAAAGCAAAGGGTTGATGTCCCCAGAGACACTCTTCCAGATCGCTTATTGACAAAAGAACATGTCTGCTTACAAGCAGGCTTTGAATAAATATGAATTTCCTGGGTGGGGCCCGGCATATCCTGCAGCTCTAGGTTTCCTGGCATCAGGCAGTTGAAGAGATGAAGGACTCTGATAAAAGGAGATGTAGTGAGTGTTCAGGCTGCCGGGTGCCTGAGGGCCATTCCTCCATGCCCAGCCACAGTCTCCCTTCCCACCTCTGCACCATGGCTCTCTCCATCTTTTGTCTTTGCCCCACACCTCCGAATGCCACATCCACCTGTGTCTTTAAGTGGATCGCCACAGAACAAACCCAGTGGATAGGTCTGGTGCAGAGCCGGCCTTGTGCCTACACTAGTGACTTGGGGAGAGTTGGGAGAAGACATGGGAGAGTAAGGCTGAGAGGCAGGTGCCCCTCACTTGCCTTTCTTCCATATGTCCAGGCTGCGCTCTCTGTCAAAGTCACTGTCACCTGGCCTCACCAAAAATAGAATGAGCTCTGCGTGGGAAGGGAAGGAGGAGAAAGGGCTGTGGCCATAACCATCAGGTAACAGGGGTGTAGGGAGGGCCAGGAAATGGCTCGACAGGACCCTCCTCAGCTGACCCAGGGACTCCAGGCTTCAGGCTTTGGGGTGTGGGAGTGGGCAGAGAGAGGTGAGTTGGCTAATTTTCAAGTCTTATTATTAGAAAAGACCTTGAAGGGCACCCACTTCTTGTACTTTTCTCACGCTCAGGCCCTTTCACAGCACCCCTGCTGAGACATCAGGCAGCCTACACTGGAATGCCTCCTGGGCCAGGGAGCTCAGCACCTCCCCAGGCCTGAAATCACTGAAGGTTGGAACTGGAAGGGGCCCTTGAGACCGTCAGGCCCTGCACATGCTCATGTGTCTTGTCACTCTGCTTGCACTCTGAAAGCGACCTCCCTGTCACTCTTACCCTTAAGAAGAGTGTGCTCCCTGTACTTATCAGCCACACTGCCTCCTTTAGGTGTCACCATCAATAGCTAAACCGTGGGGCAAGGCAGCGTGGGAGCTCCTCCACTCTCCTCACCACCATTTGCAAACTCCTTCCCTAAGCATGTGTTCTTATTTAGAATGAATTCATGTTCAGTGCCTACAACTGAGAATTGTTGAGTAGTCATCAAGAAGACCCACCTTGCCACTATGCACATCCTCAGTTTTGCCTACAACTGAGAATTCACATTCATATGAAACATGTATTCATATTCTGTGCCTACAACTGAGCCTGGTGCTTGCTGTACTAAGCACTTGCAATACATTGGTAAACAAGGCAGATATAAATAATTGGTAAACAAGGCAGATATAAATAATTCTGTCCTCAAGGAGCCAACATTCTAGCAGAGAAACAGACAGTGAACACTAAACATGATAAATATGTAACATGTCATAATTTAGAAGGTGGCATGTGCCATGAAAAAGAGGAAGTAGAGCCAAATAGAGTGATTAGAATACCCAGGGGAGGCTACAACAATAAAGAGAGTGGTCGGGGAAGTCCTCACGGAGAAGGTGATGTGAACAAAGGCATGAAAGGTTCCATGGCGATATGGACAGCCTACGGGTGTCGGAGGGAGGAGTGCTCCAGGAAGAGGGCATAAAATAGCATCACACTCAACAAGTTTGAGGCTAGACAGCAGGGAGCCATGTGGAGGCAGATGGGCCGGTTGGGAGACCACTACATGATCCAGGTGAGAGATGATGATGGTTGAGATGAGCGTGAAAGTGGTGGCGTCAGAAGTGGTGGGATACTGGGCATATCTTGAAGCTAGAGTACCCAGAATTTTCTGATGGATAAAATGAAGATTCAAGAGAAGGAAAAAAACCAACATGATACCAAAATATTTGGCCTGA
>PVKP010034770.1:0-23923 GCA_004027715.1 Plecturocebus donacophilus | reverse complement strand
ACTAAGTTAAAGTTATATACATATTATGCCATAATCCCTTTTCTCCAGTATCAGGGAAGTTCTGTACACTGCAGCAACTTAAAGTAGTTTACTCGCACATGACAGGGAATGTGTAGATAGTGGCAGCACTTCAAATGCCTTTCAGCCTTCTTTAGACAGGCTTCCCATCTCCCGCTTTGGCGCCTACCATTCTCCCTCCCTCCCTCCTTTCCTCCCTCCCTCCTTTCCTCCCTCCTTCCCTCTCTTCCTTTTAAAATGGATTCTTGCTCTTTCATCCAGGCTGGAGTGCAGTGAGCAATCTCTGCTTCCGGGGCTCAAGCAATTCTGTCACCTCAGCCTCCTGAGTAGCTGGTATTACAAGTGTGTGCCACTGCACTTGGCTAATTTTTTGTATTTTTATTAGAGGTGGGGTTTCTCCATGTTGGCCAGGCCGGTCTTGAACTCCTGACCTCAGGTAATCCGCCCACCTCGGCCTCCCAAAGTGCTAGGATTATAGGCTTGAGCCATGCACCCGGCTCATTCTCATTCTTTTCTTCTTTTCTACCTTATTCACTCTGTCCTGATTTGGTGTCACAATATTTTGTGGGTCTGGCCAGCTACGGTCCTCCTATAAAGATGGAAATGCAACTGAACTGAGTGAAAGACCTCAGCAAGTAAAAGAAGGAAGCACCCAAGAAACAGACATGAGATTTGTCTCCTTTATTCTCTACCACAACAGAATGAGCTTCATTTATGTTGTTTCATAATTTATTTTTTCTTAATATTATTCTATTTTCTTTTTTTCTTTTGATGCTACTGAAAATAATTTTCATCAAAAACTTTGAGACCTATTTCTCACAGGTTAGAAGTTGAATTCTACTTACATTAGAATGACATGCTAGAGTGACCGTCAGCGACTTGGTTCTGCCATAAGCAGACCTGTTCTTTTGCTTTTGATCTAGAAGGTATCCATGTTACTATAAATACTCATGAGCATATATGAAACAACATTGAGTGGGCATTTTTATTCTTTATTCTATTTATTTTATCTAAATCTATAATGCTTTGAGGTAAGGGGGGAAATAAAAATGCAATGTCTTCGTATTTTTCACTTTTTGTTTCCTTTGCTGTGTATTTGAGGATAAAATAAAATCATCTATGTGAAATAGCTTTGTAAACTTGAAAAATTCTACATAAATACAAGGAATTGTTATCTTGTCAGATATTAATTGAAAAGTTAATATATGGTATTTTTTCAACCAACTTGCAGTTTGACAAATAGTGTCCTCTAGAGAAGTTAAAACAATCATGAGTCTAAACTTACTGTGTTTGGAGAAAAAAAACATTGCAGTCTTAATACATTTTTAAAAAGAGAGATCTAACTATATGCTCCCTACAAGAAACTAATATTAGCTATAAGGAAACATATAGGCTGATATGAAAGTATAGAATAAGATTTTCCAAAGAAGAGCATAGGTGTTTATACATAATCAAACAAAGTAGACTTTAAGTCAAAAATTGTCACAAGAGAAAAAGAAGGTCATTATATAATTATAAAGGTGTCAATTCCCCAAGAGGATATAACAATTATAAATGTATATGCAGCCAACATTGAAACACATAAGTATATAAGGCAAATATTATCAGATTTGAAGGGAGACAGACGGCAATACAATAATTGTAGAGAACTTCCTCTCTCTCTTTGAACAACATGTAAGTCATCCAGACAGAAAACAGTAAGGACCCAGCAGACTTAAACAACACTATAGACCAAATAAACCTAACAAATATATAGCTAACATTTCAATGAACTGCAACAGAATATATATTCTTTTCAAATGGACCTAGAATATTTTCCAGGATAGATCTTATGTTAGGCTACAAAACAAGTCTTAACCAATTTAAGAAGACTGAAATCATATTAAACAGCCTTCCACTCACAATATTAAATTAGAAATCAACAACAGGAGGAAAATCAGAAATTCACAAATATGTATAAATTAAACAACACATTCCTGAATACTGAGTGAGAGAAGGAATCAAAAGAGAAATGAAAAAGTATCTTGATACAAGTGAAAATAGAAAAATGATATATTAACACGTATGAGATGCAGTAAAAGCAGTTCTAAAAATGGAAGCTTATACTGACAAGTTCTACACTTCAAAACAGAGAAATATTTCAAATGAACAATCTAATGTTACACCTCAAATAACTAGAAAAGAGCAACTGAATACAAAGTCAGCAGAAGTAAGAAACTAATAAAGATTGGAGCAGAAAAAAAAGAAATAGAGTCTAGAATGACAATAGAAAGATAAACAAAACTAAGATTTGATTTTGGAAAGATAATATTGACAAATCTTTAGTTATATGATGGAAAAACAAGAGATAATTCTCAAATCAGTAAAATTATAAATGTAAGAGAAGCCATTATAACTGGTAATAAAGAAATACAAAAGATCATAAAAGACTACTATGAACAATTATACACAAAATGGATAACCTAAAGTAAATGGGTAAATTCCCAGAAGCATACATCCTACAAGATTATATCATGAAAAAATTAAAACTAAGAAGAGACAAATAAAGAATAAGGAGATGAAATCAGTAATCAAAACCCCCTAACAAAGAAAAAGTCCAGGACCTGATGGATACGCTGGCAAACTCTAATGAACATTTACAGTAGAGTAATTGTTAATCTTTCTCAAAGGCTTCCAAAAGAAATTGAAGAATAGGAAAGATTCCCAAACTAATTTTATAAGGCCAGCATTACCCTGATACCAAAGGCAGACAAGGACACTAAAAGAAAAGAAAATTACAGGCCAACATTCCTGGTAAACAAAGATGCAAACCTCCTCAATAAAATACTAGCACACCTATTTTAACAGCATATTAAAAGAATTATATACTGCGATCAAGTGGGATTTATCCCCAAGGTACAAAGATGGTTCAATATGTACAATTTGATACGTCAAATTAACAAAATGTAGGATAAAAATATGATTATCTTAATAGTACAGAAAAAGCATTCAATGTAATTCAATATCCTTTTATAATTTTGAAAAATCTCTACAAATTAAATACAGAAGGAATATATCTCAATACAATGAAGGCTATATATGATAAGCTTACAGACTAACATACTCAATGATAAAAAATTGAAAGTTTTTCCTCAAAGATCAGGAACAAAACAAGGAAGCCAACCCTTGCTAGTTCTACTCAAAGTAGGCCATAAAAAGACATATGAGGCATCCAAATCAGAAATAAAAAAGTAAAATTATCCATTTGCAGATAACACACTCATATATAGAAAACCCTAAAGACTTCATCAAAAACTGCTATAATTAATAAACAAATTCAGTCGAGTTACAAGATACAAAAATCAACATACAAAAATTGATTGTGTTTCTATATACACAATGAATTATCCACAAAGGAAATTAAGAGAACAATCCCATTTACAATTGTATCCAAACATAAAATACTAAGGAGCAAATTTAACCAACATAAAACTTCTGCACATTGAAATCTACAAAACATTAATGGAGAAAAACTAAAGTCACAAATAAATTTTAAAAATTCTACATTTATGGAATCAAAAAACTAATGTTGTTAAAATGTCCATACTACTCAAAACAATCTACAGATTCAATGTAATCCCTATCAAAATTCCAAATGTCATTTTTCACATTAATAGAAAAACAATTATAAAATTTATATACAATTGCAAAATACCCTGAATAACCAAAGCAATCTTGAGTATAAAAAGCAAATCTGGATATATCATACTACCTGATTTCACAATATGCTACAAGCACTGGTAACCAAAATAGCATGACACTGGCATAAAAACAGACATAGAAATGAATAGAATAAGAGATCCCAGAAATAAATCCATGCATTTTGGTCAATTAGGCTTTGACAAAGTTGCCAAGAACATATGGTGGGTAAAGAGCCATGTCTTCAATAAATGGTGTGGGAAAACTCAATATACATAGGCAGGAGAATAAAATTGGATGCTTATTTTAGCCGATATACATATAGATAAAACAGTTTAAAATGGAATAAAGAATAAAATGTAAGACCTGATACTGTAAAACAGTCTGACACCAAAACACAGGCAACAAAAGCAAAAATAAGTACATGGAATATTTCAAACTAAATCTTACTCTCACGAAAGGAAACAATCAACAGTGATAAAACAACTTACCAAATCGGAGAAAATATTTAGAAACCATGCATCTGACAAGGGTTTCATATTCAAAATATGTAAGAAACTGAAACTCAACAGAAAGAAAATGAACAACTCAATTAAAATAGGCAAATAAATTCAATAGACATTTCTCAAAAGTCGACATACAAATGACCAACAGGTATATGAAAAAAAGTTTATTATTAATCATCAAAGAAATGCAAATCAAACAACGAGATATCACCTCACACCTGTTAGAATGGTTATTATCAAAATGACAAAAGATAAGCATTGGCAACGTTGTGAATAAAAGAGAACACTTGTGGACTGTTGCTGTGAATATAAATTGGTACAGGCATTATGAAAAACAGGATGGAAATTCCTATAAAAATAAAAATATAACTACCATATAATCCAGCAATCCCACTTCTTGGTATATAGCCAAAGGATATGAAATCCATATCTCAAAGTGATATCTGTACTCTTATGTTCATTGAAGCATCATTTGCAATAGCCAAGATAGGTTATCAAACTAAGTGTTAATCAGTGAATAATTTATAATTATTCCATAGGAAAACAATCCATAGAAAAATAATTTATATCCATAGAAAAATAATCTTTTTCCTTTTGCCGTGACTGAAAGAATAAATCCAGAAATGACTGATAACCCACATCAATATCAAAGGAGAGTAGTAAGGGGAAACCCTCTATCTACTAGAATGTCTCTGAGACTAGGAGGAATAGAGCTCCCAACGTATCTTCTGAAAGAAGCAAATTTGTTGGAATTTCAACACCATTTTGGTTGATAACCATGATACACATTTAGTGTCAGTCATTCAGTCTAGTGGTGAGACAGAGAAGTAATTGAGTGATAGGATTACATTATGCACAGAGTATTTAGAAGGGCATAGGAACTCCTAGTTGAGGTATTTTGTAGGTTTAGAATTGGAGAACTATTCACAGAAGTGTTAATATTTACAGCTTGGCCCAGAAGCACAAGAACATGGGAAACATCAGTGACAGAGTTTGAGATGGAAGAAGGGATACATTAAAAGCTCAGAAACAAGGGAAAGCCTGGAGCATCCAGGCAAATTAAGTTATTCAGTAGACTGGACAGAGACAGTGAGCCAGTCATGGTAAAATTGATGATGCTATTAACCAGGACTAGACAAAGGGGTCCTTGACTATCACACAAGGATCATAGGCTATCTTACAGGTGAAAGTGAATCAATGACAAATTCCAGATAAGAGCACATTATAATCTGTTTGCATTTGAGGACAAAATTTACATGAAGAATGTATTGAAGAGGGGCAGACTGTCAGCAGATAAACTAGTTAAGGAGGTTATTATAGTTACACAGGCAATAAATTCTGAGGACCTTAACAAATGCCTACTACTAATGTATCATTATTTCTAAAAAAGTTACCCCATTTTATTTGGAGCATTTTCCTAAATTTATTCTCTCCTTTGCTTAAGAGTTTAAGAATTGGCACTTTCTGGGATGTTTGTGTACCAAAAGTACTAGCTAGCCAGTAATTGCCATATGTACATATATATATATGCATAGACTCAATTTAAGTCTAAATAAGTCTTACTTTAAAAAACACAGCATGATTACCACTCTCATGTTAATTTTTACAGTAGTCTCATTATCATTCATCCCAAACTTTATTTTATAGCATACACACTACATGATCAGGAAGCATTGCACACTATCTGATATGAAAATATAAAACGGTAATTTCACCTAGCTCTTTTGGCATTAGCTGTTTCTAAATTTGCAAATGTCCAAAAGGACCATTTGGGATAAAATCATTTGTTTCAAAATGATCCAAAAAATAAGTAGAATAATGTGAAATACATAATCAGAATAATAATAATTTTTTCTTAATAGCTATTTAATCATCTGATGAACAAATCCAGACACTAAATTATATCATATACAATAAAGTGATCGTCATACCATTATGAAAGGTATTGCTTGCTAATACAAGGAGATGTTTTACTTGGCAAATAAAACAAAACAAAACAAACAGTAGGAATTACAATACACTTATTTTATTACATATATAAATTTCTCAGTACATATAAAATTCTGTATTTTCAACAATCAGTAAAAATTAGAACCATATAGATCCAGCTGTAACTATTCTTTGAAACCACAGTGCTGATTACTATGCAATCCTGAGAAAACCTATGGCAAAAACTAAGATTGAAAACTTTCCGAAATGTTTGAGTTGTGTCTTTTATTCAAGAAGTTACTTTATTCCTTTTACTGTTTTTTAAAAACACTTTTACTTTTAAAATCAAAAGTGTGCCTTTCTTATTCTGTCCAGAGAAAGGGAAACCATATACTTTACCATATAGTATAATCTCAATGAAAAATAGAGGTTTATTCTCAAATAGCATGAAGGTTAATTGCATTTTACCCCAAGGCACATAATCATCAGATTTACCAGGACGGAAATGAAGGAAGAAATACTAAAGGCAGCCAGAGGGAAAGGTCAGGTTACCCACAAAGGGAAGTCCATCAGACCCACAGCAGATCTGTCAGCAAAACCCTACAAGCCAGAAGACAGTGGGGCCAATATTCAACATCCTTAAAAAAAAGAATTTTCAAACCAAACTAAGCTTCATAAGTGAAGTAAAAATAAAATCCTTTAGAGACAAGCAACTGCTGAGAAATTTTGTCACCCCTAGGCCAGCCTTATAAGAGCTCCCAAAGGAAGCACTAATCATGGAAAAGAACAACCATTAGCAGCCACTATGAAAGAATATCAAATTTTAAAGACCATCAACACTATGAATAAATGGCATGAACTAATTGGAAAAACAACCAGCTAGCATCAAAAGGAAAGAATCAAATTCACACATAATATTAACCCTTAAATGTAAATGGGATAAATTCTCCAATCAAAAGACATAGAATGGCAATTGTATAAAGAGTCAAGACCCATAGGTTTGCTGTATTCAGGAGACCTGAATCACAGGCAAAGATACACATAAGCTCAAAAGAAAGGGATGGAGGAAGATTTACCAAGCAAACAGAGAGAAAAGAAATGCAGAGGTTGCAATCCTAGTCTCTCATAAAACAGACTTTAAACCAACAAAGATCAAAAGAGACAAAGAAGGGCATTACATAATGGTAAAGAGATCAAAGCAACAGGAAGAGGTAACTATCCTAAATATATATGTACCCAATACAGGAGCACCCAGATACAAAAAGCAAGTTTGTCATGACCTACAAAGAGACTTAGACTCCTACACAATAACAGTGAGAGACTTTAACACCCCACTGTCAATATTAGACAGATCAATGAGACACAAAATTAAGGAAATCCAGGACTTGAACTCAAATCTGGACCAAGTGGACCTAACAGACATCTACAGGACTCTCCATCCTAAATCCACAGAATGTACATTCTTCTCAGAACCACATTACACTTACTCTAAAATTGACTACATAATTGAAAGTAAATCACTCCTCAGCAAATGCAAAAGAATGGATATCATAACAGTCTCTCAGACCATAGTGAAATCAAATTAGAACTCAGGACTAAGAAAATTACTCAAAACCGTACAACTATATCAAAACTGAACAACCTTCTCCTGAATAACTACTGGATAAACAGTGAAATGAAGGCAGAATAAAGATGTTTTTTGAAATCAATGAAAACAAACACAACATAAAAGAATATCTGAGACTTATTTACAGCAGTGTCAAGAGGAAAATTTATAGCACTAAATGCCCACATGAGAAGCAAGGAAAAATAAAAAATCAACACCATAATGTTAGGATTAAAAGAACTTGAGGAAAAAGAACAACACTCAAAACTAGCAGAAGACAGGAAATAACTAAGATCAGAGCAGATCCGAAAAAGACAGACACACAAAAAAACCCTTTAAATAAATAAATAAATTCAGGAGCTGGTTTTTTTAAAAGACCAATGAAATAGATAGATTGCTAGCCAGAGTAACAAAAAAGAAGAATGGAATAGATGCAATAATAAATGATAAAGAAGATATCACCACTGATCCCACAGAAACACAAACTACCATCAGAGATTACTACAAACACCTCCATGAACATAAATCAGTAAATCAAGAAGAAATGGATAAATTCCTGGACTCTTACACCCTTCCAAGACTAAACTAGGAAGAAGTCAAATCTATGAAGAGACCAATAACAAGGTCTGAAGTTGAGGCAGCAATTAATAGCCTACCAACCTAAAAAAGTCCAGGACCAGATGGGTTCACATCCGATTTCTACCAGAGGTACAAAGAGAAGCCGGCACCATTCCTTCTGAAACTGATTCAAACAATGCAAAAAGAGGGAATCCTCCCTAAATCATTTTATGAGACCAAAATCATCCTGATACCAAAGCCTGGGAGAGACACAACTAAAAAAGAAAATTTCAGGCCAATATCCATGATGAACATTGATGTAAAAATCTTTAATAAAATACTGACAAACCAAATCCAACAGTACATCAAAAGCTTATCCGTCACAATAAAGTTGGCTTCATCCTGGGGATGCAAGGCTAGTTCAACATTTGCAAATCTATAAACTTAATCCATCACATAAGCAGAACCAAAGACAAAAACCACATGATTATCTCCATAGACAGAGAAAGTCTTTGACAAAATTCAACAGCCCTTTATGCTAAAAGTTCTCAATAAACTAGGTATCCATGGAACGTAACTCTAAATAATAAAAGCTATTTATGACAAACCCACAGCCAATATCATACTGAATGAGCAAAAACTGGAAGCATTCCCTTTGAAAACTGGCCCTAGACAAGGATGCCCTCTCTCACCAATTTTATTCAACACATGATTACAAGTTCCGGCCAGTGATATCAGGAAAGAAAAAAAAATAAAGCATATTCAATGAGGAAAAGAAAAGTCAAATTGTCTCTATTTGCAGATTACATAATTGTATATTTAGAAGATCCCATGGTCTCAGCCCCAAATCCCCTTAAGCTGATAAGCAACTCAGCAAAGTCTCAGGATACAGAAATCAGTGTGCAAAAACCACAAGCGTTTTTATATACGAATAAGAGAAAAACAGAGAGCCAGATCATGAGTCAACTCTCATTCACAATTGCTACAAAGGTAATAAAATACATAGAAATACAACTAACAAGGGATGTGAAGGAGCTCTTCAAGGAGAACTACAAACCATCCCTTAAGAAAATGAGAGAACACAAACAGATGGAAAGCATTCCATGCTCATGGTTAGGAAGAATCAATATCGTGAAAATGGTCATACTACCCAAAGTAATTTACAGATTCAATGCTATGCCTATCAAGCTACCATTGACTTTCTTCATATAATTTAAGAAAGAAATACCTTAAACTTCATATGGAACAAAGAAAGAACCTGTATAGCCAAGACAATCCTAAGCAAAAACAAAACAATACAAAAAAAAAAGATGGAGGCATAATGCTACCTGACTTCAAACTGTACCACAAGGCTACAGTAATCAAAACAGCATGGTATGGGTACCAAAACAGAGATATAGTCCAATGGAGCAGAACAGAGGCCTTAGAAGAAATGTCACACATCTAATCTTTGACAAACCTGACAAAAACAAGCAATGGGGAAAGGATTCCCTATTTAACAAATGGTGTTGGAAAAATTGGCTAGCCCTATGCAGAAAACTGAAACTGGATTCTTTCCTTAGACCTTATACAAAACTTCACTGCAGATGGATTAAAGATTCAAACATAAGAACTCATACTGTAAAAATCCGAGATGAAATACTAGGCAATATCACTCAGAACATAGGCATAGGCAAGGACTTTATGACTAAAACACCAAAAGCAATGGTAAGAAAAGCCAAAATTGACAACTGGGATCTAATTAAGCTAAACAGCTTCTGCACAGCAAAAGAAACCATCATTAGAGTGAAACGGCAACCAACAGAATGGGAAAAAAATTTTACAATCTACCCAACTGACAAAGGACTAATAAACAGAATCTACAATGGACTTAAACAAATTTACCAGATAAAACAACCCCATCAAAAAGTGAGTAAAGGATATGAACAGACACTTCTCAAGAGAAGACATTTATGCACCAACAAACGTGAAAAAAGCTCATCATTACTGGTCATTAGGAAAATGCAAATCAAAGCCATATTGAGATACAATCCCACACCAGTTAGAATGGTGATCATTAAAAAATCAGGAGACAACAGGTGCTGGAGTGGATGTGGAGAAAATAGGAACACTTTTACACTGTTGGTGGGAGTGTAAATTAATTCAACCATTGTGGAATATGGTGTGGCAATTCCTCAAGGATTTGGAACTAGAAATACCATTTGACCCAGCAATCCCATTACTGGGCATATATCCAAAAGGATTTTGAAACATTCTATTATAAAGTAACATGCAGACATATGTTTATTGCAGCACTGTTCACAATAGCAAAAACTTGGAACTAACCCAAAAGCCAAAAGTGATGGACTGGATAAAGAAAATGTTGCACGTATACACCATGGAATACTATGCAGCCATCAAAAAGAATGAGTTCATGTCCTTTGCAGGGACATGGATGAAGCTGGAAATCATCATTCTCAGCAAACTGACAAAATAACAGAAAACCAAATACCACATATTCTCACTCATAAATGGGTGTTGAACAATAAGATCCAATGGACACAAGGAGGGGAACATCACACACCAGGGCCTGTCGGAGGCTGGGAGGGTTAGTGGAGGAATAGTACGGGGTAGGGGGATTGAGGAGGGCTAACATTAGGAGGGCTAACCTAACATAGATGAAGTGAGGATGGATGCAGCAAACCAACATGGCACATGTATACATATGTAACAAACCTACACATTCTGCACATGTACCCCAGAACTCAAAGTATATTAAAACATAAAAAATTTTAAAACATTAAAAAAAGGAAACAAAAATGATAACTTTTCAATAGCATTATTCAACAAATTAATGGAGGTCACACTGAACAATGTTCACTATGCCCAGAAGCAGAAATAATAACTGCTGTTATGAAATAAAAGGACCTGGCTGATGTTTCTCTTCTTTCACGAAAATTGATAATGACGTTTGATATTTATCTGTTTATAACATGTGTAATTGAGAGAATAGAGTAATAGAGAATGAGAATGAGCTAGAAACTCCCTGACTTTCCAGTTATGCTACCAAGGTTAAAACTCATTAACATTTTGGATTTCCTAACTATAGAATAGCAGTCAGAGTGAGAGAATCATTACCCAGGATAATCAATGCTGAAAGAGAAAAATAACTTAGAACCTCTAAGTCCTACAAGAAGTTGAGAGAGGGAGAGAGAAAAAAACAGATGTGTTTAAAAATAAAAAGATTAGACATTCTTTTTTTAAAGAGTAAGGGAGGGGAGAGAATAAAAGGAGAGATAGAAAGTTAGAAAGAACACAGTGTGAAATTAAGAAAGAAAAAAATGAAAGGTAGAAAGTCCACTGTTTTAAACTTTTAAGTTTAGGGGTACGAGTGCAGGTTTGTTCCATTGTTAAACATGTCATGAGGGTTTGTTGTACCGATTGTTTCATCACCCACATATTAAGCCTCATACCTATTATTTTTCTGATCCTCTCACCCCCCCACCCTCCAAAAATGTCACAGTGTGTGTTATTTCCCCCTATGTGTCCATGTATTCTCATTGTTTAGCTCCCACTTATAAGTGAGAACATGAGGTATTGAATTTTCTGTTTTTGTATTAGGTTGGTAAGGATAATGGCCTCCAGCTCTATCCATGTCCCTGCAGAGGACATGATCTCAATCTTTTCATGACTGTATATTATTCCATGGTGTAAATGTACCATATTTTCTTTATGCAGTCTATAAGTGATTGGTATCGGCATTTAGGTTGATTCCATGCCTTTGCTATTGTGAAGTGCTGCAATGAACATGTGTGTGCATGTGTCTCTGTAATGAAATGATTTATATTCCTCTGGGTATGTGCCCAGTAATGAGATTGCTGGGTTGAATGGTATTTCTGTCTTTAGGTCTTTGAGGAATTGCTACACTGTCTTCCACAATGGATGAGCTAATTTATACTACCACAAATAGTGTATAAGTGTTCTGTAGAAAGTCCACCTTTAAGTATATTTTCTTCCCTACAACACTCAACATGGTCTAAGTAGAAATGTTTATAATTGTTTATCTTTTCTAGAAATAAAAGCACTAAATAAGAGCTATTTTGCCTTACTTGCATTCCCACAAGTATTTTTTAAAATAGAAGCAACTGTAAAAAGTTGTTTTGAAACACATTATAAACTGTTTTAAATGAGAAAATGGATTAAACATATGCTTCTCCACAAAAATTACACATAGCACATATGTGTTATCTGACAAAGTCACACTGAAGCATGGTCACAATTCATCCTCCATATGTCCAGCATTTTGAAAAACATAAGAATATCGTTGTAAACTCAAATAAGGATACATCGCTAATTATTTCAAGCACAGACTGTTTTATGAATCAGTTATTTGAGAAGCACTTTGCTAATCAACATAATAATTCAGTAGTTATATGGAAGTGTTCTGAACTAGAACACATACATTCTAAAAGTTGGCAATAGACTGCTTTTGCAATATGCTTTTCATCTCCCTACAAAATAAATTGCTCCTACATAAACAATATTTCAGAAACTGACAGAGTTGACAGCTCTGCTGAAGACAACAGGAATATTAGCAACCATGACTGATAGCAAAATTGGGGGTTTCAGAAAGAGGAAAAAGTGTACATTTAATGTTAGGAATAGCTCTTATACTTCAGATTCTTTTCAAAAAATGTGGGATGACATATTGAGGTCACCATTGATTAAAGAGATAGATCTGTAAGGGAGGTTTTCACATCCTGTGTAATCTTCAGACAAAGCATTTGGAGACCCACTGGCCTACACCTTCCTGCTAGGGACACACCATGGGTCCCTACGGCTAAATTTCTCTAAGCTGGGTTTGCCCACTGGATGGCATGGCTAATTAATGAAGGAAGCTGAAGACTTAGTCCTCCTTGATGTAATGCCAGGACAAAAGGCAGGGAAGCTCGCTCTTTTACATCAAATCTACCAGAGCAGAGCTAGAAGATCAAGTTGGTAATTCTTTGATGTAGCACCCTCAATCTAACAGTAAGTATTTTTCACCAATTTCTTTTAAACTATATTTACTGAGACCATCTGTTGAATATGGTTTTTCAATTAACTGTATAACAAAACTATACTCAAAAGATAAACCATATTACATTCTCTGAGCTCCTTTCTAAAAACATTTTCCTTCAAAATTTATATTTCGTACCTTGTCTTGAAAACGAAATGATCTACTTGTTATTAAACACTGTGAAAAAAACATTTTTCTGGTATCTCAAAATAAAGCATTCCATTCTATGAGTTTGTAGAAATTTTAATTATTTACTATCACAGGAATAAAGAAAATGCTCAAATTCAGTCTGTCCAGCAGAGACTTCTGGCTGCCCACCATACCTAGTCTCCCTGCCTTGTTACTAATAAACTCTGAGTTTAACTGGAAACGTGGCACCTAGCCTTATGTTTTCAGCTTCCTTTGCAGTTAAATGTGGCCATATGACTGCATTGTCTTTTAAGGTGTAATGAAAGTGAGGAGAACAACTTGCAGGTGTTGCCTTTGTAAGAAAGGAATATGCTTTCCTCTTCCCTTCCCTCCAACCTTCTTTTCATCCCTTTAAAACAGGCAACCAATTCACATAGGGTGACCATATGGCCTGGTATATCTAGGACACTCACATTTGCACCTGTCGTTCCAGGGACTTGTGGTCCCCTAATTTTAGACCATTAGATGGAAACTGTATTAAGAGAGGCCAAGTTATAAAATAGGAGTAACTGCTATTTTGGCCATTTTAGAGCATTTGAAAGAACAATGTACAATTAATAGAAAAATAGAAATCTTGTTAAGTGTTAGAATGATACAAAATTATTCCCTTCAACGTGTTCAAATCTAGTAAGATATTGAACATTTAAACAAACAAATTTTAATCAAGGCAGAATCCACCCCCACCACCCGCAAAAAAAGCTAGGAAACTTGAAAGGAAAAAGGCAGTTTTTGTCTTGAGAAACCTAAGAAGGCTTCTTGAATGAGGAAGCATTTGGCCTGGGCCTTGTATAGTAGATATTAAGTGGTCTTTTAAAAGGCAACAAAGAATTATAGGTAAAGAAATTAGCATGAGCAAATATACAAATATGTGAATGACATTTTTCAAAGTAAGAGTATAAAGTATTAGGTGGGTAGGATGTAGGAAAAGCTGAAACAAAGGTTCTAATTTGGAATTAATTTTGGAGAAATTTGAATGCTGCTCTGGAAACTTTAGACTTTACTCACAGAAAATGTGAAACCACTTAAGGTTTCCCTAAATCTGCCTTGCAATGGACAGAATGAACCCAAGAGAGGTACTGGTATATATATCCACAGGAATATGACTGAATACATATGGTTAGTAAGGGAAATGAATTAATGATAAATGGTGGGATAGGTTTTGAAGTAACTAACACAGGTCTCCACTCACACTTTCTGTCATCTTTTGGCCTTTCTTATGCCTGCTCCTGTCATTCAGCCACTTAGATTGTTCTTTGCTGGAGTTTCAAAAAACTGAGGCATAAGAAACTCAAAACTTGAGAAAGAAAAATAGATTTGGAAGAAACCCACAAGTGAAAAAGTCAGGCTGTAACCCTCTCATACTGCATCATGCAAACACACCCAAGATTCCCCTGGACTTGGAGAAGAGAAAGAGTGTTATCCATTGGAACCTAGACATTGGTCCCTGATCAATGGACTCTACAGTGTGGCTGTCCCACGAACTTCCAAGAAGCTGTGGGCCTTTTCCTAGGTAGAAGAATGTAGATAATCTGCAGATCAGAAATAGAAGCATGGCCCTGCAGGATCAACAAGCTCTTAATCAGCTGTAAGGGTGCATCAGGATTCAATCTGGGCAAAAGAAGCTGAATAATTCCCATGTGCCCAAGAGTACAGAAAAGTAGCAGAGAGAAGTGATGGGTGGTGGGCAAGGGACTTCCAAACAAGAGATTGGGACTTTGTGAGGAATTATGTGGTGACCAGATCACCGTATAGTATCTCTGAATCTCTAACCCAGAAGACATGAAAAGATTCTAGTAATATGATAATTACCACAAATGGAGAAGGAGAAAATTACTAGCCTAGCAGAATTTTTTAAAATTATCTCTCAATTAATGACGGAAATAATTTACTTAAGAAATTACTCTTCTTAATTTTTCTATTTCTCTGATGAAAGACTATTGGTAAAAGTTCGCTCATGGGTTTTATTTTGTAAATCAAGTTAAATGGGGAAAAGGTAAATTAAACAATATAACAAATAAAAATGAGAGCCAATGAAGAAATATAAAATATGATCAAAATTAAAATTTTTTGAAATCTTTCTATTTTTAATTAAATATTTTTGTTTAATTACTAGTGTTATAATGTTTTATAATATAATATCTCAGCAGCACTACTAAGGAGGTTATTATAGTTACATAGGCAATAAATTCTGAAGACCTTAACAAACACCTTATACTAATGTGTCATTAATCCTAAAAATCTTACTTCTCTATTTGCATCATTTTCCTCAATTTTTTCTTTCCTTTGCTTAGGACAGTTTACTTGTATTTGACAAAAATATTTATTGACCCATGAAATTAGCACTTTCTAGGATGTCCATATACCTAAAATTTTACCAGCCAGGCAGTAACTGGGATATACATATTTGCATAGAATTAATCTTCAAGTCTAACTTAATAAGGCTCACTTTCAAAAAAATTGGAAAAAAACTCATGCTTATTAAGTAGTATGGAATTTAACCACCATTTATAATATAATTGTATTGTAAAATATATATTCATGTACCAACTGCCTTACCAAATAATTTCAAAGGAATTAAAGAGGAAAGGTGGAATGAGGTAGAGGGGAGTCAGAGAAGATAATAGAAGGAAAGGAGAAAAGAATAAAAGAAAGAAGATCCTCATGATCTAAATGCGACTTTTGCAATACTAAAAATGAATGTTAAAATTTTATTTAAATTCTCTATGCTCCTGGAAACTTATGCTGTACCAATCATTAAGCATGCTCACTTTAGCAATGTCCTGCACCTCCATCTGAAGTGGCCAAGGGAAGGGGAGGAGTCATCAGAAAGGAAGATGGAATACAATTTCCACACAGAAGCATCATAAATGTTGGGCACACCTTAGGGAGGTTATGGTGGAAGCAGACTTTTAAGATATAAAAATGCTGAGTGTACCGCTGGGAGTATTTCCAACTGCCTGTATCTTTTGAGGGCAGGTGTTCCTTGCTATTGTCTCATTTTCAGTAACCTACAGGACACTCTACCCACTTCCACTGAAATAGTCAATATCAACATGATAGCAAGACCTGATTTTACCATCGTAGATAGTAATGTTTTAAACCCTTTTAAACCACTTTTAGAACCACTTTTAAAAGTAAAATCAAATGATCAAGTATTTTACATTTTCTGGACCTGAAAAAAACTAACATGTGATTAAATGAATTATTATATTTTATTCCAGCAGGCTGAAAATTGCTAAGTATCTACTCCCAGTATATTTAAAAATCTTATTTAAATCAGAATTAAAATCTGTTTTGTAGTGGTTTTATGTTATTTTTATTTTGATATCACACTACTTTTTAATGTAATAAATCAAAGTAAGAGGTTATTTATATATGATCAGACAATATTTAATCCATATTGATTGAGACAAATTTTTAGAGCATTCAAAATTTAATTCTACTAATGCTCCTTACAAAAAACATCAAGGAGGCTGGGCACAGTGACTCTTGCCCATAATTCCAACACTTTGGAAGCCCAAGGCTGGAGAATCACTTGAGGCAAGGAGTTCAAAACCAGCCTGGGCAACAGAGATGTCCCATCTCAACAACAGCAAATATATATATCCCCCATTTCAACAACAATAACAAGATATATATATCAAGCAGAAATATTATTAATTAATCATGCAATTGTACCATAAAGCTTTTGAAAGCAAATAACATATTTTAATATGTGCTTAAAAATAGGATACCAAAATAGAAATATATCAGATAATTCATTTGCAAAGAAATATTCAATGTCCTTGGGACTCAGAAAACAATACCCCTAATTATGGTGCTCTGACATACTGAGTGTTTGAAACTAAACGAGAATGAAGGTCTCTTACCTCTTTTTTTTTCTCCAAAGTACAGGAAGGGATTTTCTCTGAACTTCCTTTAGCTACCTAAAGAAAGATCCTCCAAAAACCTCAGTTGTCATGAGTGCCCCGCCACCCCAGGAATCTCAAACAGAGAAGATTAATTGTATCACAAGAGTAGAGTTTGAAGGTCAGCATCACAACCCAACCTTTGTCAAAAACTATTACCTATTTATTTCCCCCCAAAATTGTTAATTTTCTCTGTGGCATACATCCCCCTCCCCTCTTCTGTATGAGGAAGGCATATAAGCTTTTAATTTTATTAGGTTATGGGGTATTTGCTTTTCTTTCCTTTGATGCCCTCAGGCACATAATACATTTGTATGCCTTGTCTTCTGTTAGTGTATCTATTATCAGTTCATTTCAGAAACTTAATCATCAAACCTTTGGAGAAAAAGTTTTCTCCCCTACAATGTTAAATGTTAAATACCCAAGAACTTGAAAATAAATATTTTTAGATTTTTCTTTAGTCAGACATTTTATGGAAGAAAGAAGAAGAAAGTATAGTTGACCCCTTAAACAACTTGAGAGTTGGGGCCACTCTCCCCCTGTACAGTTGAAAACCTGCATACAATTTGATTCCCCCAAATCTTAACTACTAACAGTCAACATAAACAGTCAATTAACACATCTTTTATATGCTCTAGGTATTATATAGTGTTCACACAATAAAGTAAGCTACAGGAAGAAGAATAGTATTTTAAAAATTTAAAAAAAAACACATATATTTACTATTTATTAAGTGGAAGTGGATCATCAGAAAGGCCTTTATCCTCATCTTTCCACTGAATAGGCTGAGAAGGAGGAGAAAGAGGCAGCCTTGGTCTTACTGCCTCAGGTTGCAAAGACAGAAGATATGAAGGTGGTGGAAAGAAAGGCAGGTGAGGCAGGCACGCAGGGTATAACTTTAATTTTAAAAATCTGCATATAAATGAGCTCACACAGTTCAAATACGTGTTATTCTAGAATCACACTCCCAGCTTCCTAGAAGAAAATGATTCTGAGGGGGGAAAGAGTGATATAAAATGCAAACCATACCATCTTGGCCCTCCTTCCCCAGAACCTTATAGAATCAATCTTTATTCACTCATCTTTATTTTAAAAGCTTTGCTTTGAAGAAGAGAATGATACTGGAAAAGGGGAGAAATTATGTTACATAAACAATCATCTGTAAATTCTCCCACTTCATCTACATTTTCAATTATTTCAGCAAAACTTAGAGAAACACACCAAGCACCAGAGCCCTCTGGGATCTTTTCCACCTGGCTTTGTGGTATAGGGCATGTAAGAAGACTTCCCAGAGTTACCAAGCATTAGCATATACAGGTCTTCATGATGAGATCTTTCAGATAACAGAGTCATTCCTCAGTCCTGAGATAAGTATTTAAAGTCTCTGGGGTGTTCTGCTATGAGTACACTGAAACAATTATCACAAATAATTGTTTGTTTGTGAAACTTTCAGGAATGATTTTTTCTGAGTCTATTCTGAATTAGCAAATATTCCTTAGAGTTGGGAGATGACAGTACACCATCTTCATGTTAGCTCCTTTGATGGACCACTTTTAAAAATGTATTCTGTACTTTTTTACTTCCTAAATTATTAAACTATGCTATACATGGTGAGGGACATAGAGGTACTGTGGATGGCAGAGGAGTTTGATGCTAGCTGAGTGATTGTGGGAATATTACTTAATATCTCAGAGTTTTGGGTTTCTACCTCTTTAAATATCTACTTATCAGTGCTATCGAGAGGCAAAAATGTAATAATCTATCTGAAATGGAAACAGTGCCAAGAACCTAAGTTCTCAATGAAAGTTACTTGCAAGTCTTCTCTACCCCCTAAACACTACATATGCTTACTTTTTCACCAGCCACTGCAACTGTGAAAATCTATTGGTCAACTGTTGCTAAAGTTCTTGAGACACAAGGTGCCTTTTACACTCACCTCCACTTTACCCCTTCTCCATGAAATCCTCTCATACCCCTGGCTTTCTAATGTATTGTTTCAGCATTTCTGATAGCAATGTCAATTACAATTACTAAACTCTACAGCCTATTTATACCAGATAAAGAACTCAGGCTGGAAAACACCAAACAAATATACAGAAATTTTCCCTCTAATTGTCTCAGGCAATTGGGAAATATATTTTCTCACATTTTTATAAGTACAGATGTAAAGGAGACTTCAGAAGTATTTGATGTACCCTGGTATATTCTCTCTCCCATGTATGCCACATACAGAACTTGCTTTATCCCAAGACTGCCTTACCTTAGTTCCAGGTAGGCTTTCAGAAGCAACTGGGGTGGCAATCTTCCTTGTCACACCTGAAAAGAGAGAGAGAGAGGAAATCTTACCAGTTGTATTAGTCTGTTCTCACAGTGGAATAAAGAACTTCCTGAGACTGCATAGTTTATGAAGGGGAAAAGTTTAACTGACTCACAGTTCTGCATGACTGGGGAAGTGTCAGGAGGCCTGCATTCACAGTAACTGATAATGGGAAGCAAGACACCTTCTTCCCAAGGTGGTAGGAGAAAGAATGAATGCAGGAGGAACTACTGAACACTTATATAGCTATTAGATCTCCTGAGAACTCCCTCACATAGGGAAACTGCCCCAATGATTCAATTATTACCTCCACCTGGTCTCTTGCTTCACAGGTGAAGATTATGGATATTACAATTCAAGATGAGAGTTTGGTAGGAGCACAGCCAAATCTTATGACCAATTTTGAAATTGGTATGTTAAGTATGATTGGCTTGTTAGGCCATGTGGAAACCCTTGTACTAATGAAAGTCACCTAGAGAAATACAGTGATTTGCTTAAGCTTAGAGTATTGAAAATATACAGAAACTGGAATTACAATGAGTGATGAAACTCATTAATATCTATTCCTTGAGTAATGAGATCTCAGTTTCCTCCCTCCTAAACTCTACCAATATTTAGAGAGGGGAATTTTTTTTAAGATTTAAACTCACAGACTAATTGTAAAAACTGTAATACAGATGAACAAGTGATAATCTACCCAAAAGAGCCAAATCTCAGATCAAAACTGAGAATGTACCCAAATTATATAACAGAATTTTCAATAGGCACAAAAGCAGAAAATACAAAGCAGTCTACTTCTGATCATATCTCTGCTGGATATCAGTGCCTGGCTATAGTTTTTCTTTTGACAGCTTTATTGATACATAATTTATATATCATAACATTTACTTGATTAAAATTAGCAATTCAAAGATATTTTCAGCATTTTCAGAGTTATGCACCATTATCATAATCTAATTTTAGGACATTTTTTATAATTGCGGATCTCAAATGACACCTCCTTACAGATGCTCTGCCTGCCTATCCTTAATAGAACTACACTCTTTATTTCCTACTTCTTTCCTTTGGACACTCATAACTATCTGTTGCTTTGTTCCTTAGCTATTGGCCTCCTTCTTTGTTGTCTATCTCTCCCACCAGAATGTAAGCTTCTTAAAGAGAAGTTCTTTATGTCTCTCTTGAACTTCTTTGCAATGCAGCTAGTAGTGAAGCACAGGGCCTGCCTATATTATGTGGTCACTGAAAACATTTGCTGAATGAATGAACTAGCAACATATAATAACCACAGTAGATGGGCACGGTGGAGCAATGGGGAATTGGTCACCATGGGGAAACTGTGACACTGGGGATGAAGGGCAAGCAGGAGGCCACTGAGGCAATAACACAGCTGTCCATCTGGTGTTTGGAAGACTGAGAAGACCCTTTAGCTTCTTTAAAAATTAGCAAGAGTTGGGAGTGAAGAACCTCAAGAAGAAGATATCACTGCTAATAAAATAGGTGGATATCTTCCAATTAACTAGAAAAATAAAAAGCTATCATCATATTTGCAGCTATACTGGCAAAGAAATTAATATTTCTCACAATAACACATAAAATACACAAACTGTCTCTTTTTTCCATTTTATTTTTTTATTGCATTTTAGGTTTTAGGGTACATGCGAAGAACATGCAAGATTGTTGCATAGGTACACACATGGCAGTGTGATTTGCTGCCTTCCTCCCCATGACCTATATCTGGCATTTCTCCCCATGCTATCTCTCCCCAACTCCCCACCCCTGCTGTACCTCCCATATTTCCCCCTGACAGACCCCAGTTTGTGATGCTCCCCTCCCTGTGTCCATGTGTTCTCATTGTTCAACACCCACCTATGAGTGAGAACATGCCACGTTTGATTTTCTGTTCTTGTGTCAGTTTGCTGAGAATGATGGTTTCCAGGTTCATCCATGTCCCTACAAAGGACACGAACTCATCGTTTCTGGTGGCTGCATAGTATTCCATGGTGTATATGTGTCACATTTTCCCTGTCCAGTCTATCATCAATGAGTATTTGGGTTGGTTCCAGGTCTTTGCTATTGTAAACAGTGCTGCAATGAACATTCGAGTGCATGTGTCCTTATAGTAGAACGATTTATAATCCTTTGGGTACATACCCAGTAATGGGATTGCTGGGTCAAATGGAATTTCTATTTCTAGGTCTTTGAGGAATCACCACACTGTCTTCCACAATGGTTGAATTAATTTACACTCTCACCAACAATGTAAAAGTGTTCCTATTTCTCCACATCCTCTCTGGCATCTGTTGTCTCCCGATTTTTTAATGACCGCCATTCTAACTGCCATCAGATAGTATCTCAATGTAGTTTTGATTTGCATTTCTCTAATGACCAGTGATGATGAGCATTTTTTCATATGTTTTTTGGCCTCATGTATGTCCTCTTTTGTAGAGTGTCTGTTCATATCCTTTGCTCACTTTTGAATGGGCTTATTTGCTTTTTTCTTGTAAATCTGTTTTAGTTCTTTGTAGATTCTGGATATTAGCCCATTGTCTGATGGGTAGATTGCAAAAATATTTTCTCATTCTGTTGGCTGTCGATTCACTCTAAAGACTGTTTCTTTTGCTGTGCAGAAGCTGTGGAGTTTGATTAGGTCTCATTTGTCTATTTTGGCTTTTCTTGCCAATACATTTGGTGTTTTGGTCACGAAGTCCTTGCCTACACCTATGTCCTGAATGGTTTTGTTCAGGTTTTCTTCTAGGATTTTTATGCTGTTAGGTCTTATGTTTAAGTCTTTAATCCATCTGGAGTTAATTTTAGTGTAAGGTGTCAGGAAGGGGTCCAGTTTCTGCTTTCTGCACATGGCTAGCCAGTTTTCCCAACACCATTTATTAAACAGGGAGTCCTTTCCCCATTGCTTGTTTTTGTCAGGTTTGTCAAAGACTGGATGGTTGTAGATATGTTGTGTTGCCTCCGAGGCCTCTGTTCTGTTCCACTGGTCTATATCTCTGTTTTGGTACCAGTACCATGCTGTTTTGATTACTGTAGCCTTGTAGTATAGTTTGAAGTCTGGTAGTGTGGTGCCTCCCGCCTTGTTCTTTTTGCTTAGAATCGATTTGGCTATGTGGCCTCTCTTTTTGTTCCATATAAAGTTTAAGGTGGTTTTTTCCAGTTCTGTGAAGGTCATTGGTAGCTTGATGGGGATAGCATTGAATCTGTAAATTACTTTGGGCAGTATGGCCATTTTCACGATATTGATTTTTCCTAACCATGAGCATGGAATGTTTCTCCATCTGTTTGTGTCCTCTCTTATCTTGTTGAGCAGTGGTTTGTAGTTCTCCTTAAAGAGGTCCTTTACGTTCCTTGTTAGTTGTATTCCTAGGTATTATATTCTCTTTGTAGCAATTGTGAATGGCAGTTTGTTCTTGATTTGGCTGTCTTTAAGTCTGTTATTGGTGTATAGGAATGCTTGTGATTTTTGCACATTGATTTTGTATCCCGAGACTTTGCTGAAGTTGCTTATCAGTTTCAGGAGATTTTGGGCTGAGATGATGGGGTCTTCCAAATATACAAGCATGTCATCTGCAAATAGAGACAATTTGACTTCCTCCTTTTCTATTTGAATATCCTTTATTTCTTTTTCTTGCCTGATTGCTCTGGCTAAAACTTCCAATACTATATTGAATAGGAGTGGGGAGAGAGGGCATCCTTGTCTAGTGCTGGATTTCACAGGAATGCTTCCAGTTTTTGCCCTTTCAGTATGATATTGGCTGTTGGTTTGTCATAAATAGCTTTTATTATTTTGAGAAACGTTCCGTCAATACCTAGTTTATTGAGGGTTTTTAGCATAAACGGCTGTTGAATTTTGTCAAAGGCCTTCTCTGCATCAATTGAGATAATCATGTGGTTTTTGTCTTTGGTTCTGTTTATGTGGTGAATTACATTTATAGACTTGTGTATGTTGAACCAGCCTTGCATCCCCAGGATGAATCCTACTTGGTCATGGTGGATAAGCTTTTTGATGTGCTGTTGCAATCGGCTTGCCAGTATTTTATTGAAGATTTTTGCATCTATGTTCATCATGGATATTGGCCTGAAGTTTTCTTTTCTTGTTGAGTCTCTGCCAGGTTTTGGTATCAGGATGATGTTGGTCTCATAAAATGATTTGGGAAGGATTCCCTC